>JANHGB010045235.1:0-15057 GCA_026283785.1 Coracopsis vasa | reverse complement strand
CTGCTTTAGTCACAAACACCAGCACTACTGGTGCTGCTATGAAGAAAGTCAACTCCATCCCAGACAGACCCAGTACAATAACTTACTTTGGATTGCTGATCGAGCTTCCATGCTATTTCAATAAGGAGAAAAAACCAAAAAAAAACTATTATAAATTCTTGTTTGAGTGGTTTACATGGTAGGTCCCACTTTGAAAATTATAAAGGTAAACCAGTCTTACAATAGGATAAGAGAGAGGCTAAAATACACGATATACCCAGCTCTCAAAGAAATGCTCATAACATGGAAAACAAAAATTCTGTTTAACATGGAACAAAACTACACTAGTTCTGAAACACTTACATGAATGAAAAAAAAAATAAAAGGCAACTCTCCAATTGTTTTCTCAGGTGGCAGCAGATGTTTTCAGCCAGTCATAAATCTCACCATCAATTTTTGTTCTGTAGTCTCCCCGGAATTTACCACTAGAATCTCACCTGTACCTTGGTACAAAGGGAGGTTAATATGTGCTTCAGATTAAGAAAGAAAATGTATGCCTGCTTCAACCAGGCAGGGATGATGCAAGACTTTGGATTTTGATCTTACAATCACTCACATATTTGTACAGATTTAAACACCTGACAGTTCCATTTATGCCATTGGAATTATGTACTCACTAAACCACTGTAACTGATGAGCTCATTATTAATGACAAATAGAGTAAAAAATAAAAAAAAAACAAGAGCAAAACAGACATCAAACATTGAATTAGAGCTGAGCATGAAGAAGTCCCAATTCTTGATCCTTTAAAAAGAATCCCTATATAGGTTCACAGCTCCTTACATGTTTACATCCTATTAAAAGGAGGGGTAGAGAGAGGAGACAGTGGGAGAGTGCATTATGATTTAGTGGCCTATGGGAGTACTTAATAGGCTGGGATATTTAAGAACGAGAATTTTCCATTCTACAGTACTGCAGATTATCACTGTGATCCTATGGTTAAGGTTTACACCATAAGAGGATACAAACAAGGGACGCTATTTTCTTGGCTCTAAAAAAGGCAAGGCTGAAGTAGTAGAAGGAGCAAACAGTAATTTTTCTATGTTGCCTCTTTTTATTGTGAACTTGGGGTCACCACAATTATTTTTCTAATAATAGAAAATTCAGCTATAAACAGATGGTGTTGTTTCATCTTTTTTGTCCTTCTGGGCATACCATAATGAAAACACAGCAAATGTTTATCTCAGCTAGTCTTTATCTCATTGTTTTAGTGGCAAAGTACACTTGACTTATTGGATTCTATACTTTTCATTAAAACTTATTTTATTGTTATCTGCTTTATCTGAGTCACTAGAGGTAGAAAAGGACAGAAGCTTTTAATTAGAGAGCTCTGGATAAAATAATTAACAAACAGTAAATTGCAAGCAATAACCGTATTTTTCAAAGTATCTACAATAAAATCTTTCTGCAGCAATTTGTAATGAGATAAATACTTTCTGGAAAAGAAATAAAAAGAGAGTTAATTTTATTAAGTGCTTCATTTTCCATCTTGGTGACATTTTCATCTCAGCAAGCTAAACGTCCCAAAAGACAAGAGGACCAAAACCTTGCCTCTGTAGCTCAAGAAGTAAAACCCTAGAGAAATCCAAGGTGATAAGGAATAAATACAAGATATTTGCAAATATGTGAGATCCCACATCCAAACATTTTCCATGTTGCAGAGGAAAATCATGGTCTCTCCTTCAGGGCCATCATCCCAAATAAAGCTATTGCTCCCTGCCAGTATAATTTAGGTCAGTGACATTAGCTCTCTAAAGAACTGAAGGATTGAATCCACTTCTTTCCAGGTCCTCATGTTTCAGCTTGCTTGCCTTTATTTGTGCACTGTGTGTTTCTGGCAAGCTACCCTGCAAAAAGGGGGATCTTTTCGCTTTTTCTATCCATTTATGCCATGAAGGTCACCTTCTAGTAAATACAGCCTGTACAGAGCTTCTGAATCACACATAGTTAAAGAAAGAAGGAATACAGTCCAGAGGACAGGACATGAAAAGCTCTGCAGCAGTAACAGTTTGAAACATGACTTGTGTTTACTCACGAGTGTACATGTCAGCTCCCTTACATGTGAGTAGCAGATCACAGACCAAAACAGGGTCATGGCTCCTTCCTCCCACAGTCACCACAACAGAGTGGGAAAGGAAGCAGCTTTTTTGCTTCTAGAAGATTTTCCTTATTTTTTTCCGTTTATGAACATTCATACACTTGCCCCAGTTAAACACCAGGGGCTGGTGTATATTTATTCTTTCATAACATTATTGTCAACAACTACTCTTCTAGCAGTTGTCAAAAAGCAAACTTCAGAAATAAGATCTCCTAGACCTTGAATAATACATATTTGACTGTCCCCTCATTCACACACTTTAAAAGATGTGCTACTGCACTTTATCCTTAAACATAGTTCACAGAGTTATAACTCAGAGGGAAATATTCTGGCTGAGATCACCTAAAAGCTCATGATAGAACTACAGTAGAAGAGAACTCATGGCTTTATCTACATATACACACTTTGGGCTTTTTTTATTCTTGCATCTCAAGCATATAGGTTATACATAATTTTTATTTACCTTATCCTTTGTAAAGTTCTTCTATTCCGTAAGGAATGCAATCACTCTAAATGGCAGGTCATATATTAGAAAATAGTTTAAATGTTCTGCCATGCACTTTTAGTAAAAGCTTTATAAATATTTCTTCTTTTCTCATATTCATTCAAATGGAGACAGGAAAAAAATACAGGACACAGCTCCATGGATTTCTAACTGTTTTTTAAATAACATGTTGCTATGTTTGAGATGTTTAATATGTTAATCACTTTGGAGACAGGCGTTTCAGCTTCCCACTTGTACACTATTCCTTTAGGTGAGGTCAGGGAAACTGTTGTTTTGATCCTCAAATGCCATTTCCAAACTCATTTTGTTCAGCCTAGAAATACAGTTAGTAATGATTGCACTATATACTATACTATATAGTATAGTATATATATATACTATATATGGCTGTCCCACCATCAAGAATCTGTAAGGCAGGATGTGTTCTCTTTGACACTCTTTCACTCATGATGTGACTTTTTTCCCCACTGCCAATCAGCCATATCTATCTCACTTAAGTGCAATTTCATAACGTAGATTCCAGGAGTAAATAAATAAAATTTATCAATATTTTCAAATCCTTTAATCTGATTAGCAGTTTACCAATATGTTCTTTTTAATTTGCATTTGCTCCCTACGCTGAAGATTTACAAAACAGATTTACAAAACAGATTTACAAGTCCAGCCCACTCATCTGTGTATTGCTAATATACAGTGAAGATTAACAATGCAGGAACATATTTCTACTCCTAATTTGTTAAAACCTTATGATAATTAATTTCTGGTGCTATACAGCTACCAATGGCAGTAATATTCTTAGCTGAAAATACCACACTTGAAATCTTATGCTCATGTCACAGAGCAGAATGTGAGGAGCTTACATCAGTGAGAACCTCAAAGAAGATCAGAAGACTTTGAAACTTTAAAAAACTCAGGTTTTGTAAGAATATGGACTAGAATAGTAAACTTCTTAAGCAGAGAAAGTTCAAAGTGACTAGGAAGGACTGAATAGATGCAAAAGGTGGCTATACTGTTCCTTTATTCACTGTCCTTCAAGGCATTGCTCCCACTCTTTCTTTTAGTAATTTCAAACCTTTTTCTGAGCCGTAGCAAGCTCTGCTCCACACCCCAGTCCTCAGGCCACTTCTGCCATCAGGACCTCCTTGCACTCCCAAAGGCTCAGCACTGGACCTGCAAGTCTCTCTGCTGGGACTTTTACAGCTCTCCCTCACTCCCCCCAAGAAACAAGCAATCTCTCCTCCACTTTATTTAAATACAGTAGATGCATACCAATGAAATCAAATATAGTGGTGCCACAGGGAGGAAGTTACACACCACCAGCATGTGGCTCCAGGTAAAGGCTCCACATTACTCAAGTATGGAGCAATAGCTGTAGCTGTCCCAGATCTCCCTGTGGCACTGGTGCCTTTTCCCAGATCTCCATGCTCTGCATCCTCATGCTGCTTTCCCTGGGCCACATCATCATCACAAAAGGCATCTTAGCCCCTCGTTCCTCCATTACCATGTAAGTGCCTGAACAAATGCATTTCTGCTGCCTGCACAATCTCACACCTAGGATAATTACTTAAAAGCAAATCAAAAGTAAATCATATGGTAATTTAAACTTAGCTTAGTTACCTTTTCACAGGCTCAGGTAGGTAGGTAAATATTTATTTATTTTTCTTTCAAAGGTTGCTGAAATGCAACCTTTATAAAAATCTCCTTTAATTTGCAACAGTGAAGCAGCTGCATGGGAGAGGAAGCTAATGAACAGGTCACCTCTCCAGGTCCTGCAAAGGTGCAGGACTCCTAAGGCATTTCCTCTGAGGGACTGCAGTGGAAAAGCAGAAACATGTGTGACAAACTGACAACCCTGGGGGACACCAGAGGAAGAGGATAAGCAAAGCAGCTGAACTGTAGGGACAGAACAAGGACGCCTTAATTGAAGTTCTTGGAAAAGGAGCTTCCTTTGGCCTTTACTACTTCAGAAACATTGTCTTACATCCAATGTTAAAACCTTTAATTTACTGTGAAAGAACCAACTGAATCCCATGGGTATTCAAATGGCGGCATTGGTGGCAACAGCTCAGAACAAAAGCCAGACCTCAGTGTTCATGACCTGAGGCGTTCACCTTCAGGGTCCCAAGACAACTTTTATTTATTACAGTGAGCTACTGTCCAGCTCTAAAAGGCCTCCACCTTAGTGAAGAACTATTTTGTCATATTTTATTATATTATATATGAATATATTAATAGAAAGAGCTATCCAGTCTTTTTATTAATCCAGGACAAACTGAAATATTTATTTTAGGAATAAACAAATCTGTTCTCATTTAGTCTTACCTGATAATGTAAAAAAGAGTAAAGATAGTAATCGTAAGTCATCAGCTCATTTTACTATTAAGAATCTAACCTGTCCAACAAGAATTAAACAGTAAGAATAAATTTGATAATCTATAACCCTTCTTTTCTCTCCATGGAAGTATTAGTATCATTATTATTGAGATTATTTTCACCATTTGCTAGGGTTAGCATTTAGCATACAAAAATATTAATTTCTCATGTGTAAAAGAAAAGTGATTATATCTGACAATGTAGTAAGACTCAAGGCTGAGGATTCCTGTATGTCATACTTTTGGCATATATTGTGATTAGAATCATCTATGAAATGGTAACATACAGAATCATAACTGCCATCTAAATAAACCTCAGGCATTTATATACAACCATCAATACTATCTCTGTGACACTGCTGATGCCTGAACACCATTATTTGAATTAAAACCAAAAAAAAAACAGACAGATGTTAGTAAAACAGGCCTTCAAAACACTTAGCCCCTCTAGAAGAGTGTCTGAGACCCTCTCAAGAAAGCTTTCCTACTGAGCTGACTTGCTTAAGGCTGGATTCCTATAACAGCACAAAGCAAAAGACTACTCAAGCAGCTTTTGCTGACATTTACAATGTCAGTGTGCTAACACTCTTAATACCACTGTGCTAATATTCTCAGCTGGGAATAGACAGGAATGTATGAGCAGTTTATGAAGATGTGCTGCTGAGGAGCAACCGCTTTATCTAGATTGCACTGCTTACATGAAAGCCTAAACTCTGTCACCAAACGCAGATGAAGCTGCTGTCAGCATTGTGATATTCCAAAAAAGCATCAACATGTGTGCACAAGCCAATGAGACCTCTTAGGTTGGGAAGAGGACAAAGAAGAGTGGTCACAGGTCCCAAAGCTTCTCTTTACCTCATTGACTACTCATGCATATTTCACTCCAAGTAGATTTTTCCCTCTCCCTATAGATCACTAAGTAACTGAAAAGAATGATATAGATATGGTTAGACTTGATTAGAAGGTATTTCTCACCTCCCAAATCTAATCTTTTTTTTTCTTTAAGAAAATTTTTAAAGTAAAATTTTCTCCTGCATTGCCTAGACATGGTAACTGTTCTCTACCAGAAGGGATTAAACATAAACTGAATTTCCTGCAAGTAAACCCTTAGCACAATGGTACTTAAAAGAACCTAGGAGAAAAGAAATATTCTACTGCTCAGTAAGTAAAATAAAAAAGAACCGGTAATCCAAGCAAAGCTTGGAGTAGTATAGCTGCTTATCATTGGGAGGTTTCCTATGCATGTAGCTATTTTCAAGGATTATTACTTGTGGTTGATTGAAAGCAGTAGGAAAATCCTGCCCTAGAAATACTTTTGGCCTAATATATAAATCAATGCCTTGATCACGATAGTGATGGTTGAGTGGCAAAGCTGAAGGGAATGAATAAAACAAGCAGATCTGGTGAAGCTCTTCCCCCTGCTTACCCACCACACCGTACTCCTGACTGTCAGCTTTTGTTAACTGCCGGACACCAAAAGTCTTTCAGTCTTTCATTATTTAGAGAAAGGCTCTGAAACACCACCCAGAGGTTTGCCAAATATAACAAATATTTTGTGATTTTTTGAAGCCTTTCTCAAACTATTAAATAACTTGAGCATTTCTATCAGCAGAAATACCCAGACAACACAGAGCACTACTTCATTTGTCATTTAGTCATATCCTTATAGTAGTCCCTGTGGCAAAATCAGCATATATGCATAGTGTTTTCAGCTTTGGAGGTGCATTCTGTCATTTGGCTCTGCCTCTTCTGCTTGGGAAGCTTTTATGTTGGTACCTGGCTAATCCAGACAGACCTTAAATAAAATACAGGCATAAAAGTCCCAAACTTTGAGGGAGATTTAAATGGAATTCTAGAAATTAAATTATTTTTTGCAATATCTGTTGACTGAGTTTTAACCGAAAAAGGACTAGTCAGTGTACTTGTTAAAGCACACACATCTCACTGACTTTTTTCTTATCCCCAAATCAGCTGTTTTCTGCAATTCTAAGAATTGTTTCTGCTTACACAAATAGCTCACAAAATTCTTCTGAGCTGTAGTATTTCTTTAAAGAAATAAAAGTCCTACTTAAACTGTTAACTTTTATGTTTCATCAAGAGTTACAGCAGACATCAAAGTTAAAAGTACTTTATGTTACCCCTAGAGTTCTAAGGGAACAGACTAGTTTTTATATAATTAAATTTAATACCGCAAAATGAAGCTTGTCAATCCACACTACCATACTGAATTTTTAATAGTCATTCTCCAAATAAAGAAACATATCACATCATAAAACCGAAAAATAAATTTTTCTTATAGCTATAATGGTGATAATAGCTTATGTTTTAGATCATGTTATCAAAAAGGCTAGTAAAATTGGACAGCTCCTCCAATCTCAAATGGCACAGATTTTATGCTTCTAATTGATTTAAGGCTTAAATATAATAAAATGAAAGAAGTGTACTAAAAATTAATATAAGATAATGAAAACAGGGGCAAACACATTAATAAAGACTAAATCTAAAAGACAGATTGGTCTTCTTAGAAAATATGGTGTTAAGAGTTACATTATTAGCTGCTACGTAAATCCTGAAAGAGGGGACAGATGTTCTAAGTTTTATTTCAGAGATAAAAACAATTTTTACCAATTAATTATGGTCCTGCAGTTAACAATGCTCTCAGCCTCAGGAAACTCATAAACTGAAGAGTTCTTGTCTGTGGAAAACCTATTCCCTCATTACATTTCAAGTCTCCATTCTCTGTACTGCTGCAGTGCATTTCCACAAAAAAATCTGGTGAAATCTCACACCTTATGAGCAATCCAGGTAAAGAGATTCTCTAGGCAGAGCAGGCATATACCTTCAACTCTGGGGGTACAGAAAGCCTGGTTTGCAGTGATCAGCATTTCTTACAACCACAAACCAAAATAAATTCCAAATAGAGTGACAAAAAGCATTCCGGACATCATAGCTGTCTCACCTGAACTGATCACCATATTCACCTCATTTGAAGTTTAAAGATTACGTGTTTAGTCTAACCTAATTGTCTAGGCCCATTCTGTAGACAGTGGGAGAAAGAGGCATCACCACACAGCATTCATCCTATTCTGCATAAATGTCTAATATTGGCAGTGTGGAAATAACACAGATTTCCTGTTAAACATAGGGGTAAATAAAGTAGATGATTAGACATCTAACTTATTAGGTAGAGAAAGTATGATGAATCCTACTGTGAAGCGGTTGTAGTGATGCAGAACTTTTGACAACTTTGATTCAAAGCACTGAAAGAATACTGGCAAACTCTATGCATTGAACAATGCAAAAATAACCCATGGTCACTGTAGAAAGTTCTTTGCACAGTGTTACTGTTTTTGGAAAGTGGGTAAACTGAAAAAACACTGATGAAATACTTTCTACAACAGTGGACTGACAATCAGTGGCAGAATCCTGAAATTCAATGTTCCTCCTCCATTGAGAGTACACATATTTCTGATACTTATCACTCATGTTTGTTCCCCTCCTTATTTTTTAATCACAAAATAGTAGGAATATCTTCATCTATAGTACATCCTAAACTATACAGGCAACTGGTAGACAGGGTAGACAGATTCCACATCCATTTTTCTGAAATAATTTCCTATAGAGTAATTTAAAGTGAAACCTTGAAAAATCCTACTTCCTATTAGAGCAAGAGCTGGCCTTTCTACTCAAGAAGCTAAAAGGAAAAAAAAAGAGGAAATGTGCAGGAACAGCCACAGTCTGCTAATGAGAAAATTTGGTCTTCTTCCTTATTAAACTACCAACTGCTGTTATAATATTATGCTCTGAACAACTTCAAAAAAATCAATTAATTTGTCACTGGAAAGTAATGTGGCTGTCCTGTCACTGTTGATCTTGTTCCTGGTAATAACCACTATTTATTTGTAAGCTCTTATACTGTTTCTAGAAGAAGTTTAATTAATTGCCTGAGTCTCTTCAGCAGAAAAGCTCTTTTTTTCTTCATTTTTTCCACCTTTCTAGAGAATGACTTTCAAATAACACTTTATTTCAATTGCAAATGAGTTCCAACTTACTGGACCTGTAAGAATTCATAAATCTGAGTGTGCATCAGTCAGGTTTAACTTGAACCTATGCACTGAAGAGAGCTTGACTACATTATTTCAGGTTATGTCAGGATTTTTTTTCTCTACTGATATTTGGCAATGAACTGTAATCTTACCAGATGTTTTCTGCAGCCCCATAGTTTTGGGGTGTTTTTTTTTTATTCTAACATAGACTTAGCAACTCTAAACAACTCCACTATGCCCCACAGAGAACTGGCTGACAATTAAACCAGCAGGGAATTAATTACAATAATGCTAAACTATGCTTCCTACTTCATGCATTAAAAAACCCGAATATGGTTTTGCTTATGCAGTCAATTATGTATCAGACATTATGCACATACAAAACGGTTTTGCATTAAAATATTCTCTTTGTTCAATGTAGGCTGATAAATGCAAGTTTATAGTTCAAGTAGTTAATTTCCCATAGCTGAAGTTCCTGAAATGTTTCATAAATACTTATTGTTAACAGAGAGCTTTGTACTGAGGAAAAAAAATAATGAGAAATGTTGCATGAATGCCCATAAATGTGCTGGTGTCATGCTAACAGAGAAAGAAAAAAAACAACAACCCGATAGTTCAGAGACTATTTTTTCTTTTGTATAATAAACACATTTATGATGAGTTCCAATCACATCTGACTAAAAGCAAACACCTTTCCCAGCTGCTGCTAAACCAATGTCATAAGCTACCATAGTAGATTCTCCTAGTGTAGAAATCAGTATATTAGGTAGTTTCCCAAAAGCGCCATGGGAAAGGTGAGCCTTAAGTATGACAAGCTACAAGCAGCTTGGAAGAGAGAGATATTTTATTGTTGTATTTTTATTTTACTTTATTGCAATAATCCCATCCAGTCAAGACAATGGAAATGTAAACAGGGAATATAAACAGGTCTCAAGATGGAGAACTGTTGAAATTTAATTTAAAAAGCAGACAAGTTGTTGTGCTAAATGCTGCTGTGTATGCTCTTAGCAATGTAAGATGATTAAAGTTAACTTAGCCTATAGTGAAAGTTACAGCACAGGAAATAAAGACTACTTAGTATAACTAATAGATTGGCTATGAATAATTGAAATGTAATTACGTTCATTTTCATTGTTATTGATATATTTGCTTGGGAAATAAAGATATAAAGAATTACACCTTTAAGCAACTCTGTCATAAACCAGATGAATTATATGTCACACATATGTTAGAAAGAGGACTGTTTTACATAACAAGCAAACACTGCACAAACCAAGTGTCTGTCGGTGTCCTGAACAATGTAACGGGGGTTGGAACTAGATGATCTTAAGATCCTTTCCAACCCTAACTGTTCTATGATTCTATGAATATTTTTTTCCAGGCTTCCCCTGAAAGCATTAAGTATCCCCTAAGTTTCTCTGTTATTTTACATACATTTTTTCACAGAAATATACAACTTAGCAAATATTCAAGTTGGAAACTTAACCATTCAGGAATCATATGAAATTTGGAGAGCATGACACATTTTTAAATAAGTATCAAATACTATCAGCCTCTTCTGCAGAGTTTTTGGTGGTCTCCTTTCCCTTAGGGGTTGACAAACAAGGAGCTGTCATTGGAAAGTCACTCAGTAGGCTACAGTGTTGTACCAAAATACCTGCATAGAGCTGTTAATATCCCTGTTTTCTTCCTTTTGTTGTTCTGTAGATATAAATTGGGACATTTAATTCACGTTGAAAGTTATAGCCAAATGCAAAGTATACAAAATCAACTGAACTGTGTAATTTAATAAATTGGGGACTTAATTATGACAAGTAATTTTGCCACAATATCTTCACCAAGTCGTCATCTTATTCTGACATCCTGTAGGCCAACATCAGAACACATTTTTTCAGTAGAATTACTTTCCATTATAATACAAATCAAACTGACAAACACCCTACCTATCTATGTAGCTGTCAGGCTCACTGCTCTACCAGTTAAAGTGAAGTAACTGGGCTGGGACTTCTTGCAAGGTTTCTTTTTTTTGTTTGCTTTTAATGCTGCCAGACAATTTAGTCATAAATAATGCATCATGGATCATACTGAAATCACATTTCTACACCAAATATCACGCCGAAATCTCTCCTTAACCAGTGGAGTACAGAGTACAGCTGAAAACTTTTCAACTAAAAGTACTAGGAGTTCATGTTGAGCCCCTGAGGTTGTTATCTTTGGTATCATAGATGCATTATGATTTTTTTAATGGACTGACTAGTTGAAAACCTACTGATTGCTCTCAGTATTTTACTCTTTCCATCCTATGTTATTTAATAGAAACTTTTGTGTATGTCTGTCTTTGTAATTCTTGTCTTTTGAATTGTTATGAAGAGTTATAAATCCCTTTAAGAAGGCTTCTAAGCTCTTCTAAAGTATCAGCAGGCCAAGTGCTATTTATCATCTATCTATGTACTTTGTGAATGGAGGGGAGGGAATATCAGCATCTCTGGGATGGAGTTGAAGTCCAAAGAACTGCAGATTTTTAAAGCTCAGGTTAGTCTCTGCATGTGGTGCATAGCCACACGTACAGATCTTGGACAAAGTCAATTTTCATTTTCATTTTGTTTTCAGATCATTTGCACTGGGGAGGATATAGATCTATAGTGCCGTAGATCTATAATTTTCCTCTTCAATTCTTCTCCCATTCTTGATTCATTTTCCTGGCAATTTCTTTTCAGAGGTGACAGCGTAGATCTGTAGCTGTAGCAAATATTTGGTAATATTTTATATTAGCCTGCCATCGAGTCCAAAATGGTATAAACAATAGAATTTTATATATTTAAATACCGATTTGTCAATGGTGCAAAGAGTGGCAATTTCAGTTACAATATTCACTGTTTCCATTTTGGTTTGGTTTTAAAGCCCAGGATTTTTATTTTTATTTTAATTCAAAGCTATTTAATGATTTCTTTTTTTTTGTTTTTTTTTTTTTGTTGTTAGGGACCTGATTGATATTAATTTTATCATATTCCATTGAATGCTATATACTGACTTCACAGTGGGAGAGACATAGGGAAAACCTATTTTGTTCAGAATTATTCACTAGCTTATGAAGATAAAACATGAAGGTCCCTTGAGATTTTCAGTCAAAATCTACTTATGTCCACATCTAGAGCAATATCCCATCCCAAGTAAAGGAGTACACTAGATTTACACCAATGAATATTCAAGCAAATATTCTTGACTTCAAATTTTATGTGATTTATTTCCTTATGTTTTGCAGTAGGTGAATTTGATGTTCTCATATTTTAGAAAAAAACCTTTGAGTAATGGGAAATTGTGAATTAATTTATTGGTTTGAGAACGTGTCTCCAAGCATATTCCTTCTACAGCTTCTTGTAAAATTTTCTTTGCCATATGTCCCAGGCTTGATCAGCTGTCTAAGAGGCACCTTTGTTGGTATTTCAGCTGTCTTAATTTTGGAAGCTGAATGAAATAGTTTAGTGTAATTGGTACAAAAAAAAAAACAACAAACCAAACAAAACCAAAAAACAAACAAACAAAAAAAACCCCAAAACCCAAAACTAAAGCAAACAGGAAAATGGGCTTTTTGTTACCATAATGCATGGTCCGTTCTTCTTCATCATTCATTTACTTGTCACAAAATGAAAAGGAAGACATTCTTGTAAATAACTTTTTCAAATACTCCTACAACTCAGGTATGCATATAAACCACCTAAAAAATAAATCTGTAGCAGACACTGTCACTTTTACACAGAATTCATCTTGCCTATGTCTACACTTAGTAAAAGAACCATAGGGTCTGATTAAGCAATAGGGGACAATGGACAAATGGTTCTTTATTCTGAAGCTTTTTTATTTATAACTTGTAAAATATCCTTTAAGATATAAAACTCCTTCCAAATGTTTTCTTGTGGTGAACTGATGGATTCTAGTAAATCTTTCAACTTTTCTCTAAGATTGTAAGTTTAAGATGGGTGGTATTTGCATTTTTGTAATACAACAAAAAATTAAACAAATAAATGGAGTAGCAGTCCATCTTAGCTTAAAACAGACTGACAATATCTCATCTAAGAGCAAGTTTAGTTTTTCATGCTTGCTTTGGAAGAATCTCTAATGCTATTCTAATATAACTCTTTGAATGCAACTCTTAAACTCAAATTATAGCTAGCAAAAGCAATAATCAACAATAACTGCTTTTTATTATAGCATCATTCAAATTTTTTAAATGGAAAAAGGGAAGTTGATAAAAATACGTTTCCAAGATTATCATACGATGTTTTTTAGACTGAACAGAGCCTGAGTGTTGGCACAATGATATAATGACTCTTTATCTGAAGATAAAATCTTCCCACAAAGGAAGATGCAACAAACACTGACAATTTGTTTCCACCAGTGTCCTTTTATGGTGCCGGAGTTACTGCAAACATTTCAAGGACAAATTACATTTCTGAACCCTCCTTCCTGAGGCTTCTGCCTCAATGCACTGTTCATGTCCCCAGCTTCTGAAGGTGCAGTGCCTCCAGTTCCTTCATTGAAGGTCACTGAATGCATTTCTCATCATCCCATGAGCCAAAATCTTTTCATGCATTACTAAGTCCATGATTTCCTTCAGTTGTTCACAAAAGTGAGATACAGCAGTGTACCAAGAAGTTACACTGCTTGGGTCTGCATATGTGGCATAGCTGGTTTCTTTTCAGTTGCATATGTTTGTGCCATATTTGTCACCTTTTATATCTCTAAAAGCTATCAGCCTACCAAGCAGCTCACACACTTCTCTGAAGCCTGACTTTCTAACTACAGCTATCTGACACAAACAAACTTTGACTATAATATGTTGAGGGTGTATTTCTGTACACTAGGTATGACATATGTCCCCGTCAGAAAGACACCACTAGTATAAGCAAATCATTTATTCTCCTGCATTCACAACAAACTAACTACTCTGTCCTAAATGTGTCATTCTTCCATCAGGCCAGGCATTCATTTCAGAGGCAGTCACCTGTCATGGTTTAAGCTCCCCCTTTCTTTGCAAAGGTGGCTATTCTGCATGGAAGTTGTGCAGCACGAAACAAAAATTTACTGATGAATACAGAAAAATTATAATGAGGCTCTGGTGATAGCAGCAACAATGGAATTAACTAGATAGGTGGGGACCTGGACAGCTTTCATGCTGGGACTCTAGACTGACACTTAAACTGCCCACCATAACAATAAGAATGAACAAAATGATTTCTTTTTGCCAGCAAAAAGACTTAAACGTTGCAGCATTTTAAGGGGAGGGAGAGATGCAAGGAGATTAAACAACTTTTATAAGGTACATATTTTCTCTCAAATTTTCATAGAACAATATTACTTTTAACCTTCGTGTAACAAATTATCAAAATTCAATTTTATAAAAGCTCTAACTCAGACTAAGTCAAAAGCTGAACACTTTTATTTGATTTTCCTTCCTCTTCTTATTCCTGTCTGAACCTCTGTGCTTTGAATAAAATAATGGCAAGATCCTATTCATCTCTTATTTTGTTTTTGCAAAACTATACCTAGATTGATAGGGCTTTACAAAGTACAAACCTAGCCTCCTACATTGAACTGCAGCAATTTCAAGCAACTTAAAATGGATGTAGTGAAAAGCTTCATAGCTCAGTTATTTGCAAGCCTCTGAAATGCAGTCAGCCTTTACATCAGATGGTAATTAAGACTGTGTGTGATGGAATAGGCACTCTGGTACTAAAGGAGCAGGACACTGCTGCAACCAGTTCACAATAGCAGGAGCACATGAACACTTGAATTCCTCCCAGCAGGCTGGGTTTTTGCTCAGACTAGTCTGCTGCAGTGTGCTAGTGAAGGCTCCTCTCAAGGCCATCCTTGAACTTGCAGAAGAAAAAGAGTGACGAAGGCTTAAGGTTTGTACTAAGGATAAATAAGGAATTCAAAATAATCTTTTTGACAAAATCCTCACAATGCAAGACTGACTTACAGCTCATCATTAATGTG
>JANHGB010045234.1:0-14814 GCA_026283785.1 Coracopsis vasa | reverse complement strand
AGGGCCGGGAGGGCAGCAGCCACCGGAGAGAGAGCACACGGTGCCTTCCGGACGATGCTCCTTTGCAGTAGCCACAAAAGACCGGGAATAAAACCAGCGGAGATCCCGGTTTCAAAGCAGCGGGAGAAGGGAAGACACCAGTATTTCCCTTTGCATTGACCTCAGGGAGGGTGTCCTAACCTGGCTGCCAAGGGAAAGCCGAGCCACCCCAAAATAGTTTAGCATGATCGTGCTTTACATTAACAATTCACAATTGGCTCTATACATATTTAAATAAGGACATTATTAAGCCTGTGCCTATTCAGACATATGCCCCTAGCAGGGGTGCTGGCTCCTCTTGTTTTGTTTGGCTGGGGTCTTGATGAGAAGATAGCAGAGCCAGAGGAAGAGTGTGAGCACGGTGTGGTTCCCAAGGAAGTGCATTTTACATCCCAGTGTAGATAAAACACACCGTCCTTCCCAGGTGCCACAGGTAAATCTGGTCTAGAAAGACTCACGTGCCAGGCAATGATACTCAGAGTGTTTCCTTTTCCTCTGGCAGAAGTCAAAGGGAAAAGGGTAGCAAGCCCTGAAACAGAGTGTGCTTGAAACAGAGAGACTGACTGAAGTCAGTCTCCTTGTGGGAGCTGTACCCCACAAACAGGCTGGGTTCAACACACCCGCAGTACTGGCACTGTCAGTGCAGACCTGGTCAGCACCTCTTTTTTGCCATAAAATACAGCCCTATCTTCCCTGATGCCTTCACATTCATGTTTTCAGGGCAGCAGGATCCTTGCTCTTCAACACGAATAGCTTGCTGTGAGGTTTGATGTGTACATACACAGAGAAAGCCTGACAAACCTCTGGTGTTGCTTATTTTCGTAGTCAGTTTCTATTCTCCTTTGCCCAACTCTTAGCCATGTCTTTTCTGTTTCATCCAGGTTTTTTCCACCCTGCTTCCCTTTTCAACTGCTGACCTTCAGTTCCCACCTTATTTCCCTTCCCCAGTTGTTATCCCCTGTCTCCCGGTCTCTATACCTGCCCCTCCCCTCCTTACTGGGCAGTATGTTGCGCCTCCAACCCTCTGCTCCTTAAGTCATCATCCTTACCCATGCCAGAAGGCTGAAGTCAGCAAGTGAAGTCTTCCTGATGGGATTCTATGGGCAGTTCATGACTGGGGACCCCTGTGCAGGGCACTGCCTTTTGTCTGTACCCCACTTGTAGACTTACCCACACAGGAGCCAGTGCAACACTTGCTCCCATCTGCACAAATGGGTGTGCTTTAGGCAATGAGCTATAGGGAAAAGCACTCCTCATGCCCTGTAGGCTCCATCATTTGAAGGGCTCCCATTGACTCTGAGAACAGCCTTGGTGAAGGTCAGGGTTTGCTGGAATCTTGCTGCTGCTCTAGAGAAACCCTGTGTGTTGAAATGGGGTTTGGAGAGGATGGAAAAGCAGCAGCACCGAGGGGCGACGAGAGACGGGTTCAATACCGCGTGTTCAAGCAGTCCCCCCAGGGGATTGCTCCTCAGAACCATCACACGGGTGTTGTGCAGCGCTGCTGCAATGACTGATCTCCTGCAAGGAAGGCTCCAGCGGTGGTACCGTCTCACCAGAGATTCGGGTGGAGCAGCTGTGGGCACAGGGAGCGCTACTGATGGAAGGCTGGGGTCAGTGTGATCCCAAGCTCAGGCTGCGGCAGAGCTGGTTTCTGGCAAGAAGCTGGCACTGTGCTGGAGAAGCAGCAGTGCAGACCCTGATCCGAGAGGAGGAAGTTAAAAGCAGATGAGATCGTTGTGGGTTTGCAGTAACCGATGCCTGACAGGAAGAGCAAATTCATGCCAGCATAAGGGAAAGAGGAAAAAGGAGGAGGGCAGTGGTGAAAAATCCATACTGTTCACTCAGTAACAGAAGAGTTGTCTGACCCCAGAAGAAAAACAATGTATTAGCTGCAAGAAGAAAAATAAGCCTATTTCTGTAGCGCTCTCTGAAACTGAAGTTTTGCTTCTTTATTCATGGTAACCCGTTACGACTGTTAACATCACCTTCTCTCTGCAGACCTCTCTGCTGATTTGAAATTGTAGGAGTTCCATGATTATTGATTCAAATGTTAATAGCTTGTACTCAGCAAAATACCACAGAAATGGATTCATCTCAAAACAACTTTCTGTAATAAGGAACTTCACTGTAGCTGGAGGCAAGGAGGTGGCTTAGTTCTCAGTGCTGCGGAGAGAGGAGGGCTTGGCAGGTAGGGAAAGCACTGGTTGTGGAAAGTGGATCAAACAGAAAGCTCCAGGTTAGAGTCATCCACTGCCAGAGGTGACTTCCTGGGCAAGCATGATGCCTCCTACATCTTCATCCTGCTCATTCCCGCTCTCCTCCATAGGCAGGGGTCACAGAACTTCCACAGCCGCCTGCTCTCACCACAGTGTGATTGTCCTGTGGTGTGTCCCAGAATCTCCTCTCTCCACCAGATTCTCCTGCTGCTCATGTCCCCTCATTCTCATACCTTTTCTTTGCATTTTCCTTCCTGCTTCTTTAGTAACTTCTCAAGCTACTTCTGATCTTAGCAGTTTGCACTGCAGTCTTCAGCCTTGAACTTGTTTTCACCTCTCCTCGCCCATGTTCCAGTATGGTTTAGCAAAACAATGAGAAATTCGTTCCTTACACCTCTCTTCTCTCTTCACTTCTGATGCATTTGCTATTCTTCCCATTGCTGAAGCTCATGTGTGCTGCCACACACCCAGACAACCACCAAATCCTGCCTGCCTATCTCAGCTGCATGACACTTTTCTTCTTCCATCTTTCCCAAGGAGGAGCTTTATTTTGAGTACAAAAGCGATGCTGACGCAGTTAATGCTCTCTGCTGTTCGGGAGGAAGACCACCTTCCCAGCAGACAAAGGGAATTAAAGCAAAGCCTTCCTCGGTTAAGCCTGACCTAATGCACCTGGTGACATTTGGGAAATCGTTGTGTAGCTCTTCTGAGCCCTAATCACATTCCTCGTGATTAGTAGAAGATTATGGGAACTTTTTGCATGGATATCACCATCAAGAAAGTAAGCTGGCAGCACCCTTCCATGAGCAGTTGTTGTGCTTGATATTTAAGAAGCCAACTCATAAAATTATCACTATAGCTATGGAGGCTCATCTTTTTCACCCAGGAGTTAGGGAGGAGACTGTGACAAAAAGACCTTGGTAGTATTTGGAGCTGTTAGAGCTTGGGGGCTTCATCTTCCTTGGGGCTGTCATTCAGCGGGGACTCGACGCAGGTCTGAGCTGCTTTTCAGCAGCAAATGGGTCACACAGCTGCTCGGATGTGTTTAGTTGCCTCTGACGTGCCTTTGGTAAGAGGCAGCGAGTCTGCACAGTGTAGTTGTGGTGGAACTAATGAGCTAAAAGTAGAAAACAGGAGGAGACAACAGCAGGTGGCTTTAGCAGGCGGGAAAATGAAGGCTTCTATTTCCACATGCCGCAGAGGATGATTTTATCTATTTGGGTAGGTATTCGAGTGGAAATCCTCTCTGCTGCTTACCAGGCTCAGTGAGAGACAAGCAGAGACGCTGATCTGAGACCCTGTTTCCCTCCCCATATCCGTTTCACAAGCCCTGATGGGGTGAGTGGTGAAGCCCAAAGCTGGATCCATCGACAGCTGCTCCCAGTTCACCCAGAGATGCCAGCAGCCCTCTCCCTTGATTTTGCTAAGCTTCCCCATGCGCTGCACTGCGACAGAAGCTGCAGCCGCCAGTTACTTTTTCCTCCAGAAGCTGTAGAAGAGAGTGGGTTTCATCTCTGGTTTGCCAGAGGCAGCCATTGAGTTATCACCTTCAGCCCACAGGGTGACACACTGAGGTGGTTCAGAAGCTTGCGCTGGTGGAGAGTGCAGCAAATCCCTTGTTACTGTGTGGCTGGATGGGCTGGGAGGGCCGGGGCAGGATGCCAGATGCTCCTCCTGAATGGGATGGGGATTGCTGTGACACACACAACAGGCGTTGGAGGGTTGTGGCTGTAAGTCTGTCCGACGTGAACAGGAAGCCCCTCAGGGCATGAGGCATGATTTACTTGCAGCGCTTCCAGAGACACCTTCCCTGAGCTCCCTTCCTCCATGTGCTTTCCAGGAG
Source organism: Coracopsis vasa (assembly GCA_026283785.1). Lineage (NCBI taxonomy): Eukaryota > Metazoa > Chordata > Aves > Psittaciformes > Psittacidae > Coracopsis > Coracopsis vasa. The sequence goes on along the minus strand of JANHGB010045234.1, from coordinate 10,716 downwards.
AAGGGGTAGAACACAGCAGGTGTGGCAGGAAAAGTCATCCAAACCAATACCCAAAAGGGAGCAGGCTGTTAGAGAAGATGAGGAGGTTTTTTATAGTGTCCTTGTGATGTGTATATAATTCTCCTGTCCGTTAAACACCTGAGTAACTCTGTGCTCATAAGCCATCCCTGTTACACCTCTGGAACTATGCTGTTCTTGTAAGACAGTGCAGACTTTGCCGCGATGTTACTGAAGGGGAACTTCTGTATTCAAATCACCTGCAAGCAACAAGTATGTTTCCAAACTTGTAAAGGTAGCAATGACAACTTCACAGCACTCAAACGACATGTAGAGCATTCCTGAGATGCTTCTCCACTGTTTCATCCTTCTGCCAGATAATTTAACATAAGGAATGGGGTTTATTCACATCAAAATACGTACCTTACAGAGGAGATATCTTAGATGCTTGGAGGTCAGCAGTTTTGCTTAACATCACATAACACAGTAGCTGCACGGGATGCAGAAGCCACGGAGGTAAAAAGCCCAGTGTCTCAACTCGGGAGACAGAAGGACAGAGGTATTCTGCTCATCCTCTACTAGCCCAGCCCAGCTCATTCTCAGGGTCACACAGAGTGACACTGTCTCAAAGGGGATGTCTGGTAGTCTGGACTGCTGTTTTAAAGAGGGCAACACCTACAACACCTGGGAAGCTTGGTGTTTAACAATACTGTTCAGTGCCTTTTGTTAGTGCAGGGGAGGGGGAGGCAGAGGTGAAGCGGCTTTCTAAGAGTGATTACTGCAGGCAGTGTGGACTTAGAACCACACATTGTCATTTGGAGGGTTACTATATACAAATAAAACCCCTCTACTGGGGAAGGCTGAATCTCACCAGTTTTGTTTAGAAATAAGAACATAAATAAACACTACACTGTTTTGCTACACTTCCCAGTCTAGAGAGCCAGAAGAACCTGCAGTTATCTCCAGGAAGAATGGTGGGATACATTCCTGCTCCCACCCTCCTCCTTTCTCTTCACAGCACCTCTGTTGCAGCAGACTAACATCTGTACTAGGGTTTACAGAAACTGCACCTATTCCAGAAGAAAGGAAGTCACCATCAACATTTCCTTTAAAAATAGGTATCATGGGATGTCATGGTCAAGAAAAAGACACAGACACATTTTAAAAGATGAGATAGTCCAGGCTGGAGCAGAGTTTGGTCCTACTTTGACAGGCAAAAGCCAGGGTGTTGCCCCCAGTGGTGCATGGAGTGCCAGCAGTCACTCAAATTACAGCCGTGCTCCACCAGTCGCTGTCTCCTGCCTGGAAGGATGACTCTTTATGGACTGTCAGTGGGTTTCTGACCACAGGGTAGAGAAAAGGAGACACTGTTTTGCTCCTCATGGAGCAAGAAGAAATGCTCCTCAGAGGAGGAAAGAGAAATGTGTTTCAGTGACATGCCACTAAGGGCAGAACATGACAGCTCCTGTTTGGTTTCCTATTTTAGGTCTGTCATTAACCTACCCCTCCTCTCCAGCCTTGCTGCAGGAGTCTTCTCTGTGACAGTGCCTGAAGGATGCCTGAAGATCTGCCTCCTCCAGATCTCTTGGTGCCCATCTCATTAAAAAACCTTCTTCTGCTGTGGCTTTCCTTACCTGATAAGCTCCAAATCTGATGTCAATGCTCTCCACCTCCTCAAAGATGCATTTCTGCATGAGAATCCCCATGTTCTCCAGCAAGTTAGTGCAAAACCATCAGCAACTTTGCTCATTCCTCCATGGGGTTTGGGCTCAGGATCCCACGCAGGGGGGTAGGTCCATGGCTGGAAAACAAAGCTTTTGCTCTTAGATAAGTTTTGACCTACCCATTTTGCAGCAAACTTTAGCTAAGTCTTCATTTAGCTTGTTCCTCCACACTTCCCCCACTCTGGATACTCCAGCCCTGTTATCCACTTAATTCTTCTTATTTTTGCTTATTTTCTCCTTCTAGGCATTAGAGATGCTTTGTCCATTTTATCCATTTCCCACACTGCTGGCAATACCCCAGAAAGTAGGACTCTAGTGGCTGTGGCAAGGACCACAGCAATGGAGAACTGTACAATGCCCACAGAAAAAGAAACATTTTGAAGAAGCTAAAGGAGGAAATAATGAAACAAGGATCTACCCATGGTGGGGAGTTCATTTTAAAGCCAGGCATGTCCTTCATAGGTCTAGCAATTTCCCAGTTACCTGCCTCCATTAGTTAATTAAATTGACTAATGATATCCTTAGCCAAAAAAGACTTGGAACAGTCACAAAGCAGAAGATGAAGGAGCAGGCAGTTGCTGGTCTTTGCATCCCTGTTGCACTGTTCCAACAGGTGAAGAAGATTTCCTCTCTGTGGGTAGTTAGAATCTGCTGTTTCCTGGAGACACGGCTTCTTTGTGCAGTTTGGGATCTCAGGTAGAATGATTTCATCCCAAGTTTCCCCAGTTTGAAGTTTTAACAGATCCTAGCTGGGAATCAGCCTCCTGGATTCACTGTTCCCATATCTTCCCCAGCCAGGGCTCAGGATTTCACGTGTCCTCTCTGAACACAGCCTGACCTCCGCTCTTCTGCTTTTGAAGACAGCCGAGATGCACACAGGGACCCAGGGATACTGTGTTAACCCTTGCTCCTCGGGAGGCACACACAGTAGATGCCAAACCATCATCTGGTGTTTTACCTTGACACAGCCCAGAGTGGCTGGCAGCAAAGCCGGGGGAGCAGCCAGGTGTGAAGTCCGAGATCCCCGAGCTCACCCTTTGTGCTGGCTGGCCTGGAGACAGCTGTGCTGCAGCATGGCTGTTCCTTGGATGAAGGCTCCACTGAGTCTTCCTCATGGGTGCAATGCAGGAAATCTTTATAGAAAATAAAACAGGAAGGGAGAGGAAAAGGAGAGGAGAGAGCAAGGGAAAGGAAAAGGAAAAGGGAAAGGGGAGAAGGAAGGGAAAGGAAGGATAAAGGGAAGGGAAGGATAAAGGGAAAGGGAAGGATAAAGGCAAAGGAAAGGAAGAGAAGGATAAAGGGAAGGAAAAGGAAGGGAAGGATAAAAGGAAGGAAAAGGAAGGGAACGATAAAGGAAGGAAAAGGAAGGGAAGGATAAAAGGGAGGGAAAGGAAGGGAAGGATAAAGGAAAGAGAAAGAAAGGGAAAGATAAAAGGAAGGGAAAGGAAGGTAAGGATAAAGGGAAGGGAAAGGAAGGTAAGGATAAAGGGAAGGGAAAGGAAGGGAAGGATAAAAGGAAAGGAAAGGAAGGGAAGGATAAAGGAAGAGAAACATAAAGGGAAGGGAAGGAATAAGATAGGAAAAGAAAAAGAGAAAGAAAAAGAAAAAAATGAAAAGGAGAAGAAAGAAAAAGAGAAAGGCAGCAGTCTGGAAGGCATGGGCAGGTGGCATGTGGCAAGGCGGGGGTTAAGCACAGAGGGAAGGGGGCTGGCCGGTGGGAGGCAGAAGCAGACACAGATGCTGGGGTGGCTCTTCCTTTGTGCTCCCCTGTCAGAGGTGGGCACCGGAGACCTCACAAGGAGCAAATAATTTCTTTATTTATTCACTCACCTCTGGACTCCTCCAGCCATTTAAAGGAACCAGAGTCAGGAGCACAACCAAAGTCAGGAGCACAAGTAGCATCTTCTTCCCACGGGACTCAAACAGAATACAGTGACCACAATTCAAGCTTTCTGAATGCTTCCCCTCCCCACAACCCAAGCACAGTGCCAGTTACTGCCAGTCCTACCTGTCCAGACAGCCACTTGAGCTCAGACCTGGGCTCACAGCGTGGCTGGCTTAGGTAAGGTCAGGTCAGTTGGTTTTGCTCTGTATCAGAGCAGGTGAAGATGCTGCTGAGTCCCCATGAGCCCAGGGCTGCAGCTTTCGCTCCCCCTTCTTCTGTGAGAGGCAAGGCAGAGTCAGGGGAAGTGGGGGGATGGTCCCCAGGTGTCTAAGCCCACTTGGGTGCTGTTGGTGGGATAGGCTGTATGGTCAGCCTCTGGACTAGGCTGTACAGCTGCTTTTTGGTTAACGCAGGGATAACCACTGGCTCAGGTGGCCCTGATTTCTGCAGCAAAGAGCGCAGGATTCTGTAGCTTTGGAGAGCTAAACTGCCTGTGTGGTGCCATCCAGGATGCACTAACACCCAGGAGTTCAGGGAATATTAAAACATGGCTTCTGTCATATCTTTAAAGAGCGTTGGTGTTTGAGCATGTGTTTCCATCTCCTCTGCCATGTGCAGCCTGCAGGCACCACAGGGGTGATCAGCAAGGAGCTGCCTGTCCCACCAGTGCTGGAGTGGGGTGGGATAAGCATGGGCTGAGGACTGGGGCTCAGCCGTTTCCCCAGGCTGAAGCAAGCTGTCTGTCCCTTCATCATCTGCATCCACCTGAGGTAGGAACCTCTTGGTGCTGTGGTTCAAGAACTGGAATCTCTCAAAACCCATCCTCTCCTGCAACATCTGCTTGGCACTGGGCAGACCTGGTCTGTGCGTGCGTGGCTGCTCTTGTCTGTTCCGCATCTGTCAGTGCTGGTATAGACTTTATAAACTTATTTATAGATTTATATAAGTTGTTTAATCATCTCTCACAGATCCTCTCGCGAATCGCCCACTGTCCTCCAACGCTGGAACAGACCAGATGAAAAAATGATGCAAGAAGGGCATTTATTAACCTCATCTTCATACATGGGAAACTGAGATTAACTGTTCTACCCACGGGTACCCACACAGGCTGAGGTAGGAACCGAATCCAGACCTCCTACATTCCCACCACATCCGGTAACTCTATCCCAGCATGAACTTCCCTTTCCAGGGAATGTTCTCAGCTATATCAATATCTAGTCTGGTGTTAACTTCCATAAGGTTTTGTCTCTTTACATTTTGAAGACCTATTGTTCTTGTTTCCTTTCTATGAAATCCTCAGGTGGGTTGCTGCATGGGTTCCTGCCTAGCCTCTAGTAGATGGAAATTAAACACACTGTACGTAAGACTACCTGGAAATCTGGACTTTGAAAGGATGTCTCCTTTTGAAACAAGAACAGATCCCTGCACTTCATGCTCCATGGTGACTGTGAGCCCAGCACTAGAATTCTGGGGTTTAGTGAAGCTTAGTTTTTGCTACCTTTTCCCTTGAAGTGCTAGCAGCTAATGTGATGGTATCAAACAACGCTGGGAGAGCCAGCTGCATTGCAGAGGGCCAGAGCTACCCTGGCTGTGCAGCAACAGCTGCAGTTACCTCTGCTGCCATCGCTCAGTCAGAAGATTTGGCATTAGCCACTTCTAATTATGATTTATATTTATTGTAAACCCGTGAGGCACACCTTGACACATCTTGACAGTCTTCAGCTTGGCAAATAACTCTTCCTTACCTGCTCTGAAGACACAGCAGGTCTGCTAGATGTTCCCTCGTCCACTGGGACGAGCTGGCATCTTTACTGGTCGGATGCGCGCTGATACATGAGGAGGAAAGGCTTTGGAAAATGAAATGCAGGTTAGGACCTGTTATCTCTGCTTTTCCCCCTTCTTTTCTGGCCAAGGAGAACAGAGCATTCAGTGCACTATCATGTGCATCACCCCATGCAAGGGGGGAAAAGCAAGCCAGTGAGAACAAAGGGTGCTGAGCAGCATTCATCTACCTGGCTAGGGGCAACAGTGGGGAAGTCAGTGTTCTGCTAATGGGAAACATGGCTACCTGTAATTAGCCTTCCTCTAAAGTGCATTAATTGCTTTGAAGAAAGGTGAAAAACTGTGAGAAGTGTTCATGCCCTGTGGAACTGTGGAAATAATTCAGTCATACTGGAGTTGTATTTGAAGCACTCTTAAAATCTTGGGGGGCTGGGGGTCTTTCTTTCTGTTTCTTTTAAGAGACCAGTTTCTAAGCATTTACTACACAATATTGTTAAAGCCAGAACCTAGGAATCCAAATTGGCAGCTCCTTATTGGAGAGAGGATCCTCAACCAGGAGGAATTCAGCTGTAAAGTAACCATGGGATTTGGCATGTAGGATTTTTCAGTGTGAAACCAGTCACCTCCTGTTCCCATGGTGTTGCTCCTCTCTGCCCAGTCCTGCACTGAAACCTGTAGCCTGGGGAAAAGGAAAAGCTGACATCTAGAGCAAGGAGCAGAAGAGAAATAGGAGCATTAGGAAAACATGTTAGACTGTGAAAGCAGGAGACAGCAGCTGCTGACCAAGCCATTCATTCTGTGGCCATCCTGCCACAACTGAAGTCATTCCAAAATATCCCAGCAGAGCACATGAAGCCATCAACCAGTTGAATGTTCCCTGATGAAGGCATTTTGAGTGTTTGTTGTGAGGTTCGATACTACACAGCATTTGTAAAGACCTGTGTTGCCAGTGTAGCAGAATCTCACATCAACAGTGATTTAGTAATCAGCATTCAGTGGTTCTTCTTTCCTGCACTGCTGTGGGAGTTAGGTGTTTGCTTTCAGAGCCCATGTAAGATACGGAGCCACTGTGAATTATTAAAGTCTAGTGCCATATAGGGGATGAGCACCAGTTACCTTTAGCCATCCTTCAGGTTCTTTTTATCTCCATGAGTTTAAAAGGTTTCTACTGTGATACAGAGAGGGCCAGCTTACCATCATTGAAGAAATGCTGTAAATAACCTTGGATCCACATACCAAACCAGTAAAAGCTTGGCTAGTTATCATCATGCTGAGAACAGGAGCAAAAATGGGGCAGTGAAAGAGAGGGGTCCAAGCCACCTGTGGTTCCTCCATCTAGAGATCTGCAAGACTGCTCTCTGCACAGCACTGATATGTTCTTCTACCCCAATGAGTTTATGTGGGGTTTTGTTTTTCATTTAAAGCTAATAAAAAGACCTATGCAAGCTCCTATGATACATCTACACAACTTCAGGAGTTACTTGTCAGTATTTTCCTTTGGGATAAATTTTGAATGGCAGAGATACAGAAGTATCTTGGAGGATTATCACTTGTGCCTGTGCTGCTTTGCTGCTGATGCTCTATTTCATGTGTTAGGGACTGGGTTGGCATGAGGAAATTCAGCCTGGAAAATTTGGCAGATCATAATTACTGTATTGGAGATGCTGTGCAGAGAATATGTGCCCTGTTCCCAATGAGGTACTGGGAAGAGGATAAGGGTGTAATCACAGATGGGGATGGTGGAACAGTCATTCAGCCTGGGTCTTGGTGACCACCATTCTCTACTCTTGATTCCCAAAGCATCAGACACCTTTGTGGTTGGAGAGCCCCACCAAAAACAAAAGAAGAAATTGAAAAAATCAAAGGTTGACAATAGAGGAAAATTACTTTTTAAGCTTATAAAGCATCTTATGCAGGAAGCACTGCTAGCCTCCTGCACTGTAGCCACTTAGAATCATAGAATAGTTAGTGTTGGAAAGGACCTTAAGATCATCTAGTTTCAACTTGTGCAAGAACTGGTTTAAAGAAAGGTTTGCAGATCTTGGTTGAGGAAGATCTTCATTCATCTTTCGTCAAATAAATTTGGTTGTTAATTGGAATGTGAAAGAGATCTGCTGTTAGATACCAGATGTAACCCCCAGTTGCTAGCACAAGGGGTAAAAACTCTTTCCGTGTAATGTGGTCTCTCACTTCCTCATGGAACCCAACAGACCTGCTGAAGTGCCTGCTGGCCTTTTCGAGGCCACTGGTGTATCTCTCATGTTTTTAAATGGATGCTTCATTTTGTATATGTAAAGCAGTAGAAGGAAAGCGACAGAAAGTGTTTATCCCAGGTTGTTTTCTTTCTCTGATCCAGAGAATTCACCTCAGTTCTAGAGGACTGCAGCAACTAAGCAGAGCAGCCCAATAGTAAATGGCAGCAACGGTGTACGCACACCTTGCTGTTCATCCCGTGCTTTTCCAAAAAGCATTAATCAGCTGCCTGGGTCACACCTCTGCTGTACCAGGCAGCACCACAGCCAAACGCTTTGGTAAGTACAGCGAGACCAAAGGCTTAATGTCATTACAGGTTTGAGGTAGAGTCATACAGGACAAATGACGAAGTGGTATTGCCTTAATAAACCCCACCTCATGGCCACCATCTTTGCGCACACACTCTCACCCTCCCTCAGAAGTCATTTTGGCCCAACACGCAAACCAGTATGTCTCTGACTGATGTCATCTGGCGCACGTTTTCCATTACACACAGCCTCAGGTTAGTCTGTGTAGCAGCTCTGGTGAGCTTCTTGTACCCACTTCTTCGAAGCATTTGGGAACACAGTACATTTAAGAGCAAGCATTATCTTGTATTCCATAGCTTATGCCTAGGATTGAGGCTACAGAAAAACACAGATGAACTGTCAGGTTTGGCTAAACTCAGCATTTAGATACTCCCCTCAATACAACCCCAACTCATTGTATCACACTGTAGACCAGCATAAAGTAACACTAAGTTTTGTTACTTAGGTTGACTTATTTTTACTTTGTTGCAAAACTTTAGTGTTTGATCAGTGCCCTCACTACGCTTGTGATTCCTACTCTAGACCTAGAGAAAATAGAAAAATTACTATATAAAGTATGGATCTACTTAACTAGCTGTGTTTAGAGGCACAGTATGAGTTACACAGGCTATTTCATTTCATAAACAGAATCAGGAGCTTATAAAAATGGGGTTCCTGAATCCCTTCAGAACAAAGCAGACAAGGCTTCCACCCTTGAGGAGAACACAAGCCATGAAGTTACAGAAAACTGCTAACACAGAGATCTCTGCCCAATATGTCTCAGTTAAAAAGTAGTAATACTACAAAAAAAAACCCCACAAATGAGGAAATAGATACAAATTATCTGCCCCAATTCAGGGCTGACAATAAAATTCTTCCCTGTGAGGGTGCTGAGGCAGTGGCACAGGGTGCCCAGAGAAGCTGTGGCTGCCCCATCACTGGCAGTGTTCAAGGCCGGGTTGGACAGGGCTTGGAGCAACCTGCTCTAATGGAAGGTGTCCTTGCCCATGGAGGGGGCTGGAACTGGGTGAGCTTTAGGGTCTCTCCCAACCCAAACCTTACTATGATTATTCACTCATTACATACATGTGCTGGTACGTCCAATACAGCAAGAATTACTGCTGTCACCAGTTCTTCAAGCAGACTGAATCACATCAGTCAGCATAAAGCACAAAACGCACCACACAATACCTCACTGTTGCCACTTAGAGCTTTACATGGGCTTGTGACAAACAGGATTGTCAGGTTGTTAGGTCTGAGTGCTAGAAAAAAAACAGTCTCCAAGAGACTCCAAGATGCTTCTTTCCAGCTTGCAGGCAACATGTCTGTTGAACTGCTCTCCAGCTACTTCGCTAACTTCCTGACCCTTGGCAATTATTGGCCACAAATCCCACAACCTGGCAAGAAGTAGCCACCTCTTCTCTCTCCCTTCTCATTACTGTAACTCCCTTGAGCCTGAATGGCTCCGCAACCAGCCCTGTGGCCATTTCTCTTGCTTTTGCATCCAGTTGCCTATTTCTGCACACGACTCATTAATTTTGAAAAAACAAAGACAAAATTAAGAATATCAAGAGTTCTCCATGTTGAGACTTTGGCATTTTGGTTTAGAGAGAACAACTTTCTTAACATTCCCTAATTGGTCTGGATCACCCACAAATCCCAGGAACATCATCAGAATTGGAATGTTAACTTCAGTGTTTCAGATTCTTTGCTTCCATTTTACTGAGAGTTTTCAACTGCAGTTTGTGAATAAAACAATGGGTAAGAGGTACTGAGCAATAACCACCGAGAACTTGTTTTGTCACCCATTTCTCCTCGTTTATTGTACCAAGCTCTTAAAATAGCTGGATGTGTGCGTTTCTTTTAATTACTTGATAATAGTTCCTGGCACTGACATTGAGAAATAGTTAACAAAATGACATTTCATACGCTTACCCTCTTAAAATGCTGACAAATTTTTGGTGGCACTCCCTGACAATCAGGATGAAATTATTTTTGCTGCAAGAGCTTTGTAGTCCTACTCCTTTTGCTGTGCCAACACTGACATTCAACCAGCCACATGGCACATTATTTCAGAGGGCAAAACCTGCCAGAAATCTAAACAAAGTCAATCATGTTCCTCTCCTTAAGCCATCTCACCATGATCCCAGCGAGCGCCAAAGCTGGCACAAGAGGAAGCTGGACAACCCACTCTGCTTTGCCACCCTGTGTAACCACAGGCAAATTCTCAGGGAAGACAAGGCTCCCAAGAAGACAGGCAAACGCTGACTTTATTATCCACGCAGCATTATCAAGTCTTGTTTAATCTGTATCCTAAGGTGACACAAAATGCAGAATAAAAGACAAGAAACCATATCTCAGTGGAATTAACTTTTATTGAAGAGGGAAAAAAGGTTTATGTGTAGTTGTAGGTTCTTCCATCCATACTTCCAAAACTCCAAAAAGGACTGGAAACAAAACTTTCTTCATCTTTACTGTAATACCAAAACGGTGGTGGGTTTTATTGTTGCCCTTTTAAATGAACAGCAAATTATATAACTAATTGCCATGTTCAATAAATATTTTCTCTCCTGTACCAATTAAGGGGAAATATTCAACCAAGTACAATAAACCCCCCACGATTTTTAGTTTTAACTTCAAATGTTATCCACTGTGTAGCAATTCAGAAACTTTGTCTATAAAACATAGACCCAATTTCGAGTGTACAAGGTTCTAACCTGTGTGCCTAAAGGTCAGTGAAGCTGGAAGGGAAAAGTTTCAAAGTTCTGTTTGTAACCATCAATTCTTG
>JANHGB010045231.1:4406-18294 GCA_026283785.1 Coracopsis vasa | reverse complement strand
GAACACTGCCAGGGATGGGGCAACCACAGCTTCTCTGGGCACCCTGTGCCAGCGCCTCAGCACCCTCACAGGGAAGAATTTTTCCTGATATCTCATCTAAATCTACCTTCTAATCAAAGAGAGCTTATAAAAATACTTTAGATCTTCTCTGCATCCAGGAAGCCTTCTGTCTGCTTGTGTGTGCAGCTTTAATCTCATTTGTGTAGTCAGTGAAATCTAGGGCATCGCTGAAGTTTAGTCTTCACCATGCATTCAAATGCTCACCTGATCGTTGAGATTGCTTTGTGCTTTGCAAAAACAAGCTTGTAAACAAGGGAATCTGTGCTACATCCCTTCTGAAATATGGCTTCGTTTCTAGTGTGCCAGTAACTTCTGTTTGGGTACTGGAGCCTAAATGATTGATTTTTCAGTGTGTGTTGTTGCACGGCATTTTAAAACCCAGGCTTCATTGTCAGTGAGTTCTGGGATTCTGCAGGCATTTTAATTGATGAATGGGGTTATCCAAAAGACATATAAAGTAATGAGAGTGAATACATGGTTTAAATCTTAGAAGTTCATTTTTGGACAGCACAAATCTGTGCTATGGGTAAAATTCAGATTAGCTCACTTAACGGTTCACCTGGCTCTAATGACACCTAAATTTAGAACTTGCAAGCATCACTGGCCTGTAATCAGAATATGTTTTGCCCTGCATAAAATGGAATTATATTAGTCAATTCGCATTAGCCAAGTCTGAATTCTGTGTCTGGTTGGATTTAGTTGCACTGTGCTGATGACAGCTCCGTTTGGCTTTTTGTTTGACCTGGATATGTGCATCTTTCTTAGTGCTGTCAATCTTCTCTTATGTTGCTCAGTGTACTCCTGTTACTGAAAATCCAAGATCTGTAGCCCTTTATTAAATTATAGTGTACATTTCTTGTACCTGTAATATTTACCTTTGGGCATTAGGTCTTTTTTCCCTCAAAAATGACTTGGTAGAGGATTTTGTGAGAGTTTCTTACTCTAACATCTCTGAAAGCTCTTGAAATAAAAAGGGGGGGGATACACGATGACATCTTTGTGGGAGTCTTGAAAAAGAAAGAAAAGTTGTAATTTAGAACGCATCTGCTTTTTCAGTTTTTTAAATAAGGAATATATTTGTTGTAAGTGATTGCACAGAAGTCTAAAAAAGCAGGGTTTCACCTGTGTTATGGGCTACAAATGCGCTTTCTGTAACATCCTGTCCCCTTTCACTGCACTGATTGCAAAGGACTGCTCTAAACTGACATAAAGCCTTTTCGTTGTGGACTTGATTTTGTTGGTATGCAAAGAGGGAGGGTAAAAGCAGCATCCTGTCTTTCATCCTTCTGGATGAGGATTAATCATGATCACAGCTGCAGAATAATGCAGATCTTAGCTGCTGGGCTTGGAGAGGGGGAAGGGCCGGGGTGTCGGGAGAGAGAAGGACACGGGCTGTCTTTACTTCCACATGCCCCCTTTACCCTCGGAAGCACCACGTTTAACAGAGGAGTTGCAAGAAGCAGACTCTCAGAGATTGTTTTCCTTCCATTGACTTAGCAGACCCCCTTGTATTTCAGTTTATGCCTGCTGTCTGCCAGAAGCATTCCTTGACTCCATGTGCACTGTCTCTTATGACAGGATACAGCGCAGCACTGTCTTCACTGTGTGAGAACAGTTCGTATTAAATAAAGGCACAGATTTGCTGCTGCCCCAGATTACCTTTTTTCCCCCCCACTAATTAATTTGTCATGCATCTTATGCTTTTTCCTTTAATCATAAGGAATGCATTCAATTTACCAGTAAGACATGCACAGTTTTTTGCATGGCATACTTGTTTCCTTGATGATGCATTAAGCAATGGATACTGAAATGCTGCTGGCTCAAAGGTACACAGATTTAGACCAGTGACTTTTACTCTGTCTCTGCAGATAGCCCCTAAATGCCTTGCAGGTCAGCTGTTTTTGAAATGGATAAAAGTGTGCTCATTCCTTCAAGGTAAATCAGAAGGATTATGACATCTAGGAAGAAGAAACCGCCAGACAGCTCATGAGCAATATAACTAGGACTGACCCAGTAGCATCTCTAAAGCTTCCAATAAAATTGCCTGAGGAGTCTGCCAAGAAGCCAGATGCTGCTGCTGGAAAAATACCTTCTGTAGCTTGGCATTTGTCCTGTAATTGCTTCCAAGAGAGAATAAACCGTAGCATGACAGTGAAAGGTGAATGGTTCCTCGCTGCATGCTACTTGGGTGATTTCAGAAGATGTTTAGAGAATAAGCATGGTTTTGGGATGCATTACCACTCGTGCAGGTCTGTATACTTGTGTAACTACTTCAGAGCTCTCTGAGTGCTCAAGAGCGTCTTCAGACATCTTCCCTGACATTTTAGCCCTGCAGTGTCTTGATTTGTCTCATAAGTAATTCCTTTTATAGGGTCCCTAACCTGTTCACTTAGACTTTGATTTTGTAAGTGGGTGATATGGTCATGTAGACCTCTCCAGTTGCATGGTTATAGTGGAGTGGAGAATGGTGTGTTTCTCTGTATGGAATTATGATACAGAAAATAACATGTGGCCCACGTAGTTTCAAGGGCTGGATTTTCCCCCTCTTGTGTATTTTCCAGCTGTGGGAAAAGTGCCATCTTTTAGTATTTAGAAACACTGCTAAATCTTACACACTGTGCGGAGCCTGACTTCTTATGGGAGGTGCTTCTTCCCTTAAAAAGTGGTTAACATTCTTGCTGATACAAAGCAGAGGCAGTCTGTAACATAATCAGATACAAAGCACTGCATCTACAAATGAGATGAGGACAGATAAGTGAATTCAAGAGAATTATGTATGGTTTGAAATCTCTCCAGTAAAATCTAGCAGCCATTCCCAAATACTTGTGTTTGGTATTGGTCAGAAGTCTGCCTGCTGTTCCTCTTCACAGTTGTGTGGAATTACCTTCATGACTGGCATTGCTGGTCTGAAGACTGGAGCATTAAAATGGAATTGTCAGAAGTATTTCTGTAGCTAAAAGTCATTTACTAGTTTAAAATACTGATATTTGTCAGCTGTGGAACAACAGCGTAAAACTCCTTTTTGCTTGAGTGTGTAAATTCATACTTACAGTCCCAGAAAGCTTCTTGCTTTTTCCCCCTTTGCTCTGCTAGACAATGAACTTTGGTAGAAGTCTGGTGGTTGGGTTTGATGTAATAAATCAAAAGTCCGTTTACAGCAAGGTGAAGTCCTCTGATTAGTTTTCCTCATGCTTAACTGTCAAGGCACATGGGCTGAGTGTTGAAGAATAGCAGTGAATAAAGATCCTGGCATAGGGGGTTGTTGTTGTTATTGTCGACATTAGGAAAGTTTGCTTTGGTTTGCCGTAATGTCAGGAAGCATTGGGAAAACTGAAGGGCATGGTGTACAGGTTAACTCCTGTGACTGAGCAAATCTCAAAGAGACCTGGAAAAGTTGGTGCAAAATTCACATCCATTAAGAAGGCCGGTGTAAAGCATCACTTCAAGCTTGACTTCAGATTAGGAAGTACGGCTTAAGTTGGATCTTGTGTAGGTTTTGTGCTGTATTGTATTTAAATTGAATGAGAGGGTAATTCCTAGTTCAGTCTCACTTGCAATATTAAGAAAGTCATCTTGAATTAAAAGGAGAAAAGAGCTGAATTGAGATGTTTCTATAGAGGACAGGAGATGAGTCAGTTGCCTTCAGCTTATGTGCCACTTAAAAACATGCTGAGCTGTCCAGATTCTAGATATTTATTTCCGTAACCTTTTCTTCCAATTAGAAGTCACAAATCCTGATTGTGAGGAATTTGCATTTAAATATAAAACGTGGTGTCACTGACATTGCTTTTACCTTCTCCCTGGTGATGCTCCTGACTGCATACTTCTCCCTTTCCTTCAGTGTGATGATTGCACCACTGCGCTTTAGTAATCATTTAACAGCTCTAATTACAGAATACTGTGATCCCAACTGTGTACTTTGTCCCTTTTCCCTTCTTAGTCTTCACTCTGTTTCTTTGGTGGCGAGAGGATCGCAGAAGAGCTCTTCTGCTTTACAAATATAAATTCCAAAGACCCTGCTTTGGTAACGTACAGATTTGCATTTTCTTGTTGCTTTAGAGTTAATGACATTGAATTTCAGACGTATAGGGGTTGGTTGGTCTGGTGTTGTTTACATCAGTCACGCCGGCATAACTTCACTGACACTAATGCAGATACACCAGCATAAAATTGGTGTAACTCCAACTCCATTAAAATCAATGCAGTTACGCCAATATAAGTCAAATGTAACGCTATTGATTTTGTGCTGGTGTGGCTTTATTGACTTTAATGGAGGTAAGGCACTTTTCTACCAGTGGAACTTAGATCACAGGCAGGCGGTGCCTGAGCAGTATTTGAGTTTTGTTTCTTGTTTGTTCTTGCAAAGCATTATTAGAAATTCCTTTTCTGCTTCAGGGTTGGCAACGTAGTAATCTGGGTATAGTAAACTCTTGGTGTAACGCAATTCATATAGGAAAAGCATTTAGGTAATTCAGTTTCACTGTGAGCACAGGGAATTTCTAGTCTAATCTGAACAATTTACTATGTTATCTGGTAACATAGCAGCCTCTCAGTATTGGAGGAATGATGTGAAGTTCCATTCAGTGGCAGTGCTCTTTTTTAATACAGTGCCCTGCAGAAGCTTACAAATATCACTTTCATTTGAGTTTTGCATCTCGGAGCAGACAAATACGCTTAAAGGAACAATGTGTGTTGTATTTATTTCCCCAGCACACAGGGGGTTTGTTGCTCGTTTTCAGCTCCTTGGGCTGGAGTTGCATTCCCTGCTGCACAGGGATGTTGCGTGATGCTTCTTCAATGTATATACCTGGCAGAAAGAAGAGGTAGGTGTTGACAAAAGCAGTGGAAGGGATATTAAATGTTATTTCATAGAGTTCAAGTAGGAAATTTTCCAATAGGGAATCAGGCTGAGACTAACTGGAGGGACAACAGCAGCACTGGAATTTCGCAGCACTAACTCTAGTCAGCAATAGAGCAGAACAGCGAGTTCTGGGTTCTCAGTGCTGGGGGATGGTTGTGGTTTTGTGAGGGTTTGGGGGGTTGTTTTTTTGTGTGCCTCTGTGTGTGGGGTTATCATTATTTATTTTTACTTTTTTTATGGTGAGATAATATAAAGTTTTTTAAGGAGATGAATTTCAGGTTAAAAGCATTGAAGGAAAGCCATTGGTCTTTAGTGACTGCCTCTAATCTAGCAGTTCTTAAAGGCTTTTGAATACCCTTCCTCAGAGAAATTATGAACTGACATAATTTTTTTAACCTTTCTTCTTAAGAGGGCCTGTAGTGATAGGACAAGGGGAATGGCTTTAAAACAAAAAGGGAGAGATTTAGATTAGATACTAGGAAGTTCTTCCCTGTGAGGGTGCTGAGGCGCTGGCACAGGGTGCCCAGAGAAGCTGTGGCTGCCCCATCCCTGGCAGTGTTCAAGGCAAGGTTGGACAGGGCTTGGAGCAACCCCGCTCTAGTGGAAGGTGTCTCTGCCCATTGCAGAGGGTTGGAGCTGAATGAGCTTTAAGGTCCCTTCCAACCCAACCTATCCTGTGATTCTGTGATCATCTAGTTTTTCCTGAATGCAAAATGCCGTACTTCTGAATATGTCAAAAAGTCCTTTAAAGTGAGGTCGATGTCTTCTGTTTTGCCTTTGTTCCCAGAGTTCTGTTCTCTAGAATGTAAAATAGAAACTGTAACACTATTACGAAATGTTAGCAATTCCCCATTAAAAATATTGATGAAATCAATTAATTCCCATGAAAAGCACCTTTTTAATCCAGTCAGCATTTTCTATGAGTAGGAAATTCACAGCACTTCTGGTGAATAATTGGTGAGGTGAAGTGTAGTATTCATAACTATATGGAGTGATGTCCAGGAGGAATTTCAGTAATTATTCCTCCTGTCATTGTAATACTAATAAACATCTTACTTTGGAAATATTTTATAGGTCAATTTTTTGCCAAGATGCTCTTGTAGTGGTAAATCAGCTTCAATGATGCTATTTACACCATGCGAGGAACTGGGTAGAATGCCTGAAACATGCCCTAGAGATAGAATAATGAAACATATTGTAAACCACAATAAATTTAATAGAATGTGTTGTTTGCCTTAGTTACATGTAGGGGTTTTTTTAAAGAGCTTCTTGTTTTCAGGAGATATGAGAAGTATTTTATAAATACTATACACAAAAAGAGATTTAATATTGTGGAGTAAGTGCAAAGTAGTTTTCTGGTGTTGGAAGAATTAAAAAGGGTTAATTGGGAAGCATAATTCTGCTGTCTCATTACAGACATAGTACAAACAGCATAATAAAGCGCATAAATCTCCTCCCTTAATATATAGAAAATCAGAGGTGGAAGGGGGTACTTGTTCATTTTAGCGCAAACAAAACTGAGTATGGAATATGGAGGCAGTTGCAAGTCTTTGTAAGCTGTGTAGCTTAGGGAGGTGGCAGAAGTAGGGTGTTGGGTCTGAGAGGGATGTTTGTTACTTGCAAAGGGTAATTCCAGGAGTTTTACAGGCCACTTGGCTGCTGAGGGAATGAATTGCTGTGTAGGATCTCAGTTTCTGCACATGAACAGTAAGCTTCCTTTCACCATTACAGGCTACAGAGATACCAGTAAAGAAACTGTAGGAAAAAGCGGTGATTGAGATGTGATGCTCTAAGAGAGATTCTCTTGACTTTGTCACTAGAAGCAGTATATTATGCTGTTCTGTGGGCAAATGACAAAACTAGAGAAGAGGGACTGGGCACATGCAGCAGGCTTGACAGAGGTTATTTTCTTTTGCAGGCCAGACAGAGTTTTAATGCATGAGTTGGCTTAGATTTTGCTGCTAACCACATTGTTACAGAATTTGCTTTAATGAAGTATATACAGAGACAGCTTCCTCTGTTTGCTTTTCTTTTCATCCTCATTTTCTCTTCTGTGTCAATATCTTAAGTGCTCTTTTTTACCTCATTTTCCTTGTTTTCTGGTTCTTACTTACAGGCTTTATTAACTGAAATATATAAGTGGCTTTTGGAGCAGTCCCTTGGGTTTCAGTTTGGAATTAGTGTAATTCCTTGTGTAAAAGATGAATACTCTGATACCAGGTAGGATGTGCACAAGACCTGACCGTTAGGGAAATGAGCTGATGAGTACAAAATAGTGTGAGCAGTTCCAGAGGGTTTCATGGATTCCTCTCTCTGAAGGGTATAAAGGCACTGGTGGCAATGAAGAGTTTTTCCACAGTCTGTCTTTGTGCGGTCCCATCAAAGTTCTCTGGGTTAGATGAGAAGTTGATGAGTAACATTTTTGTCCCTGGCTAGAAGTCCTTCATGCTTCAACTGTTTTCCATCCTTCAGGATCACAGCCCTTTTAAAATAGTTTTGTCACATTTTGCCCTTTTAATATGTTTGGGTTTTAACACTTGCAAAATCATGGGCATCAATGTTCCCTTACAGATGATTATATTGGGTGCTTTGGAGGAAAGGAAATGAATTGCAAGACATCAGAGGTATAAAAGCAAGAGCTAAGGATGGCAGCATAGGTTTTGTTTTGTCAAGCCAGCATTTGGGAGGTACCATCCTCTTGTCAAATCCCACTTTGGGACTGTGGAGAACTTAAATTCCTAGGGAACACCAGGGCTTAGTTACAAATCCTTTCTAAGACTGCTTTTCCTTTACATAAGCAGATGGAAATTGGTTTCAGGGGAGGGGACTTCTTAAGTTTTGAAGCCCTGAAGAAAATTAATAAATTCATGTATTTTAAACCCAGAGGGGAAGTATTGCAATCGGGTCTGACCTCCTTCATAACTCGGGCCGGGGGAAGTCTCCTAATAACCCCTTCATGAGCTTGCTCAAGCGTGCTTGAAAAGACAAATGATTTGACAGAAGTTGTTGTTTTACAGATGCAGGGGGGAGGCGGATGGAGCATGTGAGTAATTTCCCTGCACATAAAAGGTCCAACCTGCGTTAATCCCAGCTGTAAAGTGAATTTACAGAAATATTTCTTCACCACGGCTTCAGGTTTTCTGGCAGTGTAGGAGTGATGCAGAATGCAGGCTTAAGGCTTCTCTTGGAATTAAAAGCTGGTTAATTCCCAAATGCGCTGATTGTGTGTTCCTGCTGTAGTCACTTAATAAGGGGGCAGAAAATGTCAGTATTTTGTTAAAATGAAGAGCTCTGAATCCTCTTTAGGAAAAGCTGAGGCATGCACATAACATTGTGGCTGGAGCAGTAATAAGGCACACAGGAAGATCTTTCAAAAGGGTATGTGTAAGATGATGGATTCTTTTTTAAACGCAGCTAGCAAAATTCTGCCTTTAGAGCTGGGAGAGAAACGTGGCAGAGCTGATCAAAGAAAATAGCATCTCATTGATAAAACACATGCTGCAGTACTTCCCACAGTTGGAAGACGACAGTAGTTAACAACGGTGACCTAGATTGAAGGAGACAATGAAAGCTGTTGCGGTGACGAGCAGATTGACTGCCATCCTCATCTGGGTAATAAACGGCTGAAATATGGACAGCATAGGAAAGTTTACTAATGTAGCTTGCATAAAGACCTGTGCTTTTGGAGGAATCGTCTCTGTAGCAGATTCAGTTTGAACTATAGCTTGCGTCTGACAGATGTTTATGTGCTCCTTTACAAAGATACCTATTACTTTACTCAAGGATCTGTGAGCCTTCGGAAGTATGACCTGATTAAGTTTTAAAGTAAATCAATATGTGAACCTGTCCAAAACCAGACATGCATTGCGTTGATAAATATCACTCAGTGGGATAGCCTCGAGGGGATACAGCTTTTCTGGAGAGTTTCAAGTGAGATAGTGCTCATATGTTGTTGTTTAAAATACTCAGTGCCATTCAGATGCTACTGTTTCAGCTACCCTGTTGAAAGTAGCTGTCAATAGGAGATTACATTCTTGATGCTTTGTACTTACAATTCTAAGACATTAAAACTTGCTTAACTCTTGACCCTGGGAGTATTTTGTGTTTATTTTTCCTTTGTTTTGGTTTTAAAAATGGACCTATTATATAAATGTATTCCTTTTGTTAGGTGGTTCATGTTAGTGCTCCTTGTAAGGTTCTGCAGTTAAGCTTTAGGTTAATATAAATCCAAATTCTAGAAGAATACACCATCAATCCAGCTGTGACTCGAGAGATGCTTTAAGTAAGTGCCACTGAGCTGTAAAGACCAATGCATCCCTACTGTGCTGTGAAACTAAATGTTATTAAATTGGGTTGGGTGCAGGGGGAGGGTAAGGGAATGGGGGTTGCAAGGACATCTGTTCTCTGCAACGCTTTCCTCCCGCTTGCTGGGGGGATTTCAAGCATAAGTGAAGAGCAGCTCCATCAACAGTGGGGTGAGGTGGTTCCCTCACAGCACAGTGAGCATGTGGATCCTTGCCTAGGCCTGGTGGTCACTGCATATCGTGTTCCACCTTGACCGTGCTTGAGGGAGAGACGTCTCCCTGTCTATGGACCTGGCCTAAGAGTGCTTCAAATCCTGAAAGCTTGTCTTGGGGCTGTTACCTTATTTTTTTATCTCCTTGATCAACCTTCATTTGCTTTCTCCTTTTCTACTGTTTTCTTGACTAATAATGATAATGAAAATGCTTTTAGTTCATTCATGTGTTCCAAAAATGTATATTTAGGAAGCATTGCAACTTCAGTTTGTAAGTTGCCTTGTTTTCCCAACTTTCTTCCATTATGGCACTTATTCAGATACCATATAGGAGGAGCAGGGAATTCTGTATTTCAAATTCAGTTCAGCAGAGTTTGAAAAGCTACCTTTGAATCTCCTATAATACACATACAAATTGGTAGAGCTTATTAAAGAAAGCCCCTGACACACTTCAGCAATATTAAATCACTTCCGACAGTGCATGGCAGTGTAATGTTACTGAAGCATTTTAAAGTGTTAAAAGAGCCTGGATTGGAAAGTAGTAGTGGCTTCACAGCCCTTGCTGTGAAAAGTGATTTAAACTGTCAGAATTATTTCAATGTTTGCAGTTTATTACTTTCTTACATGACAAAGAAGGGACATTAGTAAATAACTATAACTGTAGTTAATCTCTGCCAGCTAACCAGCTGATATGCTGGGTTAATATCTATATCAAGTAGTTATTTAATAACTGGGCAGCTGTTCAGACAGGCCAGATGGACTTCACTGTAATTGTGCTAATAATGAGAACTTTTTCACAAAGAGAAAGGACAAGAAGAAGATGCATTTAGTGGGGGAACATTGTGACAAATGGCTTTGGGACAGTGTGGTCCTCTGCCCTCAACAGACTGGCTGAAGTAGGTGGCTCATCCTTCAAATCAAGCAGGACCAGCAGTGAGAATGGAAGTCATGGTTTATTCTTTGTTTGGTTGATTGTTCTTTGTGTATTCTTTGCCTCCACAGCCCATGTATCCCCAGTCCTACTTCCAGCCTTCCAGCCTGCTTCCCTCACACTGCTCCGGCACATTTCTACAGTGACTATTGTGGGTTCACAGCGAGTACATTATCTATCTCCCAACAAATACACCTTATGTAAAGCTGTAGTTTGCTCCCTAAATGTTATCTTTTTTTGCCTCCTATCCTATTTGTATTTTGTAGGCTTAATTAACTGTATTTTCAGAGTGCTTTGCAAGAAAAATTACTAGATGGGTGTTAGGAATTACAGCTTTTTTTATATGGAGGCAGATTTCTTTATACTGAAATCATTATCATCAGCAAGAGGAGTGGCAAAGTGTGATGTTCTCAGTATGAGTAGTGAATACATTTTTTACTTGTCTTTGTTCAAGTAGGACAGTGAAAGCATTAAAAGAGCATTTGAGGAGTAAAAATCTGAACTTATTATCTGTCAATATGTTTTTTCCTTGGAATTGTTGCATCTAAGAATTGAGTCTTTGCAGATTTATTTGCTTTTGGTGACATTTCCAGCTACTTCCTGGATTGCAGTCTTTGTCCTCCAGCTGCTGGTCCAGAAATACAGGTCTCCTGTATGCCTTGTTGTGTCTGTAGCCTGTGAAGACAGCTGGGATATGCTAAAACATCTCAAACAGGACTAGATGACTGTGTTTAAGCATCTAAAATTGTTGGCCGTTGACTCTGTAGTCAGAAGACTTCATAGGTTTCTTCCTCAGTAAGCTTGCAACGGTTTGCTTTGGTTTTTGTTATGTTTTAATCTCAGAAAATGATTGTTACTTTTTGTTTCCTTCTTTAACAGCACTTGAAAGGAGTGAATGAGATGAACTGTTTGGGTTATAGTATCTGAAAGGCTAAATTATTGTCTTGGAGAGACATTCTAAATGAGCCTGACCGAGATCCTGGATCTGTGTGAAGAGGACTAAGGATATAGGATGTCAACTGAGACAGAACTTCAAGTGGCTGTTAAAACCAGCACAAAGAAAGACTCCAAAAAGAAAGGTAGTGACTCATTTCTCTTTATTTGTATTTATTTTGTACTTTATTTGAGCTCCTATATCAGCCACCTTTTATGCATCTGTGATTCTTCTGTTATCTGAGTGCTCAGTGAAAGCAAACCCAGTGGAAATCTGGTATCGGAGTATGGGATTTGATTCGCTGATATTAAAAATACATCGTATTGAAATACATTTAAAATGTAAGAAAAAACTTGTTGCAATTCATTACTTTTTTACTTTTTGTGTATATTATAATTCTTTCACAAATGGAAAATACAATTTAAATTACTTTTGGCAGAAGAGAGCATATTTTTCTCTATTGGTTTGTTTTTGCTTTGTTTTGAGCTAACCAGAGCTTAAATGCACTTTGTGTTACTGGAGGTTGAATCTTACTGACGCTTTGTGAAGTTACAGAGAACTAGTGACAGTCTATAGAGAGATTAATTGTAATCTGGTAAAGGAAATATAAATGAGGAGAAAAACTAAAGGAGAAGCTGTGAATGAATGCATGGTTGGATACATTCATATTTCTATTTACAGTTTTGTGTTAGATAGTAGGGCAATTCTTTGGCCTGATCAGCATGAGAAATGAGATGTTATGAATATGGCACTTATGAATAGGAGTACTGAGAGATTTTAGTAGGGATTTTTGTCCTGAGATTTTTATTCAGATCTTTGTTGCTTATGGTTTTAATTACTGACGAACCTGGGGGTGAAGTCCTTGACTTCCAGGGGTAATTCATGTTATTTTATATAGCCCTCTTTGATTTTTGTTTTTAAACCTATACTGATAATGAAATTGAGGTTGAAAACAAGTTTAATGTGAATTGCTCAAAATAAAGAAGTAAACCAAAAAGAGAAAGTCATACTTGATAGCTTTAATACATGAGGTGTCAACATCTGAACTTCCGTGTTTCAGCTTTTCAGTTTGTCATCCTGTTTCTTTTTATGGGTATATAATTTAGCCAGTTACTTCTGAGGATTTGGTTATGGTTTTTAAGACAAAAAAAAATCCAAACTCATCCTTGGTAATATATGTGTGTGTTGCAAATTTTACTCATCTTAGATAACTTGTTCCACTTCTGAGCAGCTATACCTTTTACTGCAGCGATCCAACCAAACAGTAATGCAGGGCCTTTTGTTTGCTATAGCTTCCATATCAGAAATATATATATTGGAGTTTTTAAAGAGACACACAGCAATTAAAGAAATTTAAGTGTTTGTTGGGGAAGATGGTTTAGAATAATGCCTACTCTAGGCCTAGACTATCTTAAATGATTCATTTAAGATAAAAAAGCTGTAGTTTGTAAGGGCATAAATAGTGGCACTTTGATGTAAATGAGAATGTGATCTGAGAGAGATGTTCAAGGCAAATAAGGAAGGTAAAGATGTTGTATGATCATTCAGTATTTAGGGGCAGGCAGGAAACTGGAAAATGTCAGTCCTTTGCTATACAGATAACATCTTTCTGATGTGTGTCTCCTATGTTATTTCTTCTGCTGG
Source organism: Coracopsis vasa (assembly GCA_026283785.1). Taxonomy (NCBI): domain Eukaryota; kingdom Metazoa; phylum Chordata; class Aves; order Psittaciformes; family Psittacidae; genus Coracopsis; species Coracopsis vasa. Next base: position 5,348 of record JANHGB010045231.1, on the reverse strand, counting down.
AGGGTGAAACTTTTGAAGACAGCAAACAACTGTTTTAGGAACTCGGTGTTTATGTTAATAAAATATTCAGCATCCAACTTGTAAAAGCATTTTCATAAATCATAAGAACTGAATGCTTCTCTGCACAAAATCTGATTTTATCCCCCAAATGGAAATTCTGAGAATTACCTTTACTGCTGAGCAGGAGTATAAAATATGTTCTATGGCAGCAATCATTGCTCCCTGCAGCATGTACAAGTATCTGAAGAACTGGAAGGGAAGGTCTACAGCAGTAGCACATCTCCAGGATTAATCTTGTTCTGTACTGTATGTGCAATTCTGTGTGCATCTTATTGCAAGGCCTTGGGGTACCGTGAATGCTTTATAGAGACAAGGTATACAATTCAGACAGTGTTTGCTATTCAAATCCCACATAATGGAAGTCAAAAGGAACTTGGTGTTCTCATTTACTTGTCATTGATTGTGTGTATTTGCCTGTATTTCCACAAATGAGCCCTCCTCTGTGTAGTGTGAATGATGGACGTGTGAAAACCAGGGAATTCTTTTTGTTCCTTTTTTGCCCAAGTTCATTAACTGCGAGCAGTGACAGGAAACAAGCACAAACATAAGGTTTCTAATGTTATTAATCAATGAGTTTGATTATGCGATGGATCTGAGTATTCCCAAGAAATTAGTCTTTGCTTTATAAACAGTAAGTTTGGCTCCAGTGTATTTCCACTGAACAGGTTTTGATGTATTTCTGCAAAAGCCATGCAATGCCATACAGCCATTTCTATCCAGAGCAGAGGGGCCTCTTCTGCTGTGTTATCTACCTAACATTCTGGTAGTTCCGGGTCAGCAACACAAGAGGGACATGGAGCTGTTAGAGCAAGTCCAGAGGAGGCCATGGAGATGCTGCGAGGGCTGGAGCAGCTCTGCTCTGGAGCCAGGCTGAGAGAGCTG
>JANHGB010045230.1:0-15464 GCA_026283785.1 Coracopsis vasa | reverse complement strand
GCCCATGGCAGGGGGGTTGGAACTAGATGATGTTAAGGTCCTTTCCAACCCTAACTATTCTATGATTCTATGATTCTTGCCCAGAACTGCTCATAGTAGCAGCTGTCTTACAACAGAAAAGGATTGAAATCCTCTGTAGTATGGAATGTGTGGGCTTTCACATCCTGTATCCACTTTGTTCACAGTTTGCAGGCAATTTAAAATCAGCTATTGAAGATACTGAGACAAGCTCTGCCTATTAAATGAAAAGCTTTTGCAAAAAAAACCAACCTTGGATCATATTTGCTGGAGGCTGTTACATAGCACTGAATATCCATAATTTTAACTAACTACATTTTAAATAATGCTTTTTAAACCTGTCATATGTGCTGCCTCAGAATAATCCCACCAGTTTGAAAACCCATTGCAGCATTTAACTTGGCTCTTCTGAATGGCTCTTTAAGTATATATTCATTCCACAAATCCTGTTTTAAGAGGTAGGCTGTCTTGAAAGCCGTGCAAAGTACATAAACCTCAGAACAGGATATATGGTAATGCCCATTACTGCTTCCACACAACATTGCCCAACTGGTGTGCGAGCTGTTCATGGCAAGAACACCATGCTGTTTAGAAAGCACTCCCATATTACTGACATCTATAAATAATATGAAACAGCCGTATGTATGCATGCGTATGGTGATGTGCAGATGGGTGTTTGTCTGAACCTTGGGATTCCAAATTCAACTGTTTTCAGACAAGTGAAGGATTGAAAAGAAGCAAAAATTTCATTTCTGAAAACCAGCCAAATTTAAAGCTCAGAGCCAATGAAGTGGTGGAGGATACTATTGACTGTGAATGTTTGCATGTCTCCAGCCACAAGAATCAAGCCCACTCAAAGACAACATGGCCTTTCAAGAATTAGGGACACAATGTATGAATGGAGAAGGTTGGAAAAATGCTCACTGGAGCTGAAATCAACCAAGGGAATAAAAGTCTCATTTATTAAACTAAGCAGACAGTGCTCGTTTAGAAAATAGCAGCCCTTTAAGCTCAGATCTCCACTTCTGGGAACACATTTGGATTTTACCCATTGTATCTGTGACTTTCTTGGTGTCACTGTTATCTCTCTACCAGAACTTCTATTTGCATTGCCTCTCAATTTATTCTGTGAGGTGTATCTATTCTGCTTTTGCATGTTGAGACACTTATTCAGTACCCTCCAAAGCATTCAAATCCAGCACATCAAAGCATCCAACAGGCAAATCCACTTACTTCTGACTAGCATTTATATAACTAGATTTTGTAGTGGGTTCAGTATGCAGAAAAGGTAGGAGGTATTTTCAGTGAATAAATTGAGAGGGATTTAGGTGCTTTATATTTGCTTGAAATACAATAGGCATGCTGTGTAATGCTTTCTCCGTGAGCTTCTTAAATATGCCAGGAACAATGCACAGGCTGAAAGCCATCATTTGAAGGTGCTGCAGGTTTTGTTCTTCTCCGAAGGCAGATTTCCCCACATCATATGGATTCACTTGTATTTGCAATGTTTAAAATCTAATACAGAAAGAACAAAACTGAACCTGCTGAAGTCTCCAGGGAGCCATATGCCTGTGCTAATGGATAAGAATCTTAAAAGTGACTTAATTTTGTTTGCTGCCATCTGTTTTTACCCAGTATCATTTTTTGGCTGAACCGGTGCAGTACAATGTGTGTTGAACAAAACTGTATCTGCAGTAGAGTAGGAGAGCGTCTTTCAGTTCCCCATCAAAATGCTTCTTGGACCATCTACTGAGGATTCTTAACAAGTGCTGGACAGCATTTCATGGTAGCGTTGGGAGCTCAGCTTCATCTTCATCTCATTTCTTCTCATCTCATCTCGTCCTCATCTCATTTCTTCTCCTACCAGCTTGATTTTGTCTGCATGCCAAGTTTCAGGGCTCACAGTCTCTGCTCTTCCACCTGCCGTTTGCCATGGACATTCAGCCCGTGCAGAAGGCTCTGCCCTGCCTCATGTATGGACCAATTCAAACACATCTTCCCTTCCCCAGGATGCAGCTTCAGGCTGGGGCAGTTTCTTCTGCAGAAAACTTCTTCCCTGCAAGCCAGCGAGGCCATACCTCAAAATGCAAATGCACGAACAGGCAGGCATCTCTCAGATCTCCCCATCCCTGTCTGAATAAAGTCCTCCCCAAAGACTTGCTCAGCCATTCAGCAAAGCCAGGCTCCTCACTTGAGTTCCCCCAGCACCATCTACATCTCTTTTGGGGTGGTAGCCTCACTTCACCTCACCTGTGGACACCATCAGATCCATTTACTAACCTCCACATCCCATCTCTTTCACTGACAGCTCATTTCATCTCAGAGATGGCTCATCTGGGATCCAGCACACTATTCCCATCACACATCTGGTTATGGAAAGAGCCAATTCCTATTGTTACTCTTGTTGTTAACCCGCCGAGATGGAAACCAAACATAGAGAAGTGATATTTCTACCTCCAACATTAGCTTCTTCAGTTCAGTGTCCCTGTTTCACAGCATGGAGGGGTAATTACAATTTTAAACTAATTTACCCTGACTAATCTTATGTTCATGGTAGCCCTTTTTCTTGCCAATTTTTCCACTGTGCCTGCATTTAACTGAACTGCTTCCCTTATTTTTTCCATAATTTTCCCTGGTATTTCAGCCTGGATTTATGACTTTTTCTAAGCATCCAGTAATGTCATGAGCCAGCTGAGGATCACTTATTTCCTCACGCATATTAGCCCAGCTGTACAGGGAGCTCATGCTCTACTAACCACTTGCTTTCTAGCAGAAGTCAGAATAAGAAAATGGAAAGAAGCTCCTTTTTCTATATTTCCCCTAAACTCCGTGAGATCCAGGTTTTCTGAATGGGAATGGAGTAGCTGTAGGAAACCTGACCTGACTTTGGACTGCTGTAGGTCATTTCTGACCCGAAGTCTTCTCCAGCTGCACAGAACTGCTGCAAATGTCACCAATTACACCAACTGGCCCAACTGCATTGCCAAGCCTCTGGTGCGCACTGAGTCCTTTCTGGAGGTGAATTTTTGCCTCTGAGCTGCCCTTCACATCTGTCAGCAAACCCCAGGTCAGCCAATATTTCTCTGCTTTCCACTCTTTCATGGGACAATTCTATAGCAGGTTGTGGGTCATGTTTTTTAGCTGGTTTGCTGTTCCAGAAAGGCAGATTTGCAGATGGGCTCCCAACACATGCAGACGTTCAGCAGTTGTTGTTCACAAAAAGATGCTGTCTAGCTGTTTTGTGGTTCCAGGAAAACAGATGCTTCCTGAATGAGATCTGGTTTTCTCTCTTGCCAAAGTCTATGGGCTTTAAATCCTTTTTGCCACGTTCAGGTTTGTGACCCTTTTTATTTCATGCTCTGCCTTGGCCAGCTCACAATTCTCCTTAAAAAGATGGCTACCTCTGCTGTCTTTCCTATCACCACTTTTTATTGCAATGATATATAAATTAGGGGTCTTCCAAGGTGTTCCAGCTGCAAGGCACAGCCATCTACCCTTGAGGTTGCTGTGTTTATGCACAGAGATGTCCAAAGCACTGTTATGCTGAGCATAGGAGTGAAACAGCAACCAAAAGAATTTCATTGCTTCCTGTTCAGCCAGCACTCAGTCCCAGGTCTCAATCTCAAAGGCACACAGAATCACAGGGGATATTAGAGCTTTCATTGCTACCTGCATTGCTTTTCATAACCCACTCATGCTCCTTCCAATACCACGCTCTGCAAATCTCCCAAATTGATGGCACTCCTGAGTAATTTCATATTTGCTTTTATGAGTACAAGCTCCTGCTTAATCGTCTGTGACACTGCCTCGCATTAAAGGTGCTGATTAAACAACTTACTTACAATGAGGTTTATTCCACCTTAGATAAAACCACACAGAATAACGCAGGCTGACCTGGGTTATTAATCTGAATTTCCCAGTTGTCAGTGTTGGGAGTTGGATCTCTACCTGTGAATGTCTTGCACCCCCAAGCATGTGCTGTACCACTGCCACAGTCAGTGCATAGCACAGTGACAGCAGCCTTGACTTTCCTCCCTGGAGAAGTCAATCTTCAGTCAGCAATGTAACAGTCTTCCTGATTTATTCCTTTATTCAGCAGCCTTCTTCCACTGAACCTCTTCAGCTGCTCTGACACAGGGGGAAAAATAACGCCGATGTGAGCAGAAACGGGCAAGGGACAGATTTAGGGCAGAGTTGCACTGTGTTATGGTGTAATGTATGTAACAGTTGTAGCAATCCTCATTTCTCATGGTGATTCTTCAGATGTTAAGAGTTCTGCAAGGGAGTATCTGACAAAAATATTAAATGCTTGAACGAGTCCTCCTAAGAAAAATCACAAACATATCAGGGAAGTTCCCAACTCCTTCTGCAGTGATTCTTCCCAATATACAAAGGAGGAAGATCTGTTTGCCATCTCTGTGCAGCTCACAGGATGCCCGAGTTTGATTTCACTTCCACCTACATCCCCGTTCACAATATCTGGATCACATATGCAATGAATTTGCTTTTCTTTTCTCTCCTGACCTAGGCTGAAAGCACTATTGCAACACAAGATACAGAGTTTGGGAGTTTCAGAGTCGTCATACCATGCAACCTTTCTGCCACAGCTACTCACTTGGATCTCACTTCATTGGCAGAAATCCCCAAAACAGAGGGTCAAAGGATGAAAAGCTGAATTTCCTGCCCTTCACAGAACAACCTTTCCATTAAAGTTGTGAAAAAGTTCTCCAGGTAGAACTGGTAAGCCTGTTTTTACTTTCTGGCTGATCTTTGTTTTAGCATCAACTCTTGCTGACATAATTGACCTATGTCATCCTATTGTGATGACAAAGAGCCCTTCCTTTCCCAGCAGTGCCATGGCAGGCACCATGCAACCTCTGCTCATGCTGGCTATACCTAAGACGTGGGGTTTATACACAGGCTGTTTTTAAAGGGTTTTACTTCTCTCGCTTTTAGGTTGGAAAAGCAGCTTCACCCACAAGTTGCGTTGATGAGGGAAGTGGGGTTCTAGAGGAAAAGGTTGAAGGATTTGACTGGCATTTTACACTATGCAACCCCAAACGAACCCTGTACCCATAAATATTTCTTGTGAAGGCTTGTGCACGTCAGGGATGGATGCTGGTTGCTCATCCAAGTGCCATTGCCACTGCAGTAAGCACCTGGATGAGTCCCCTCCTGCTCATTCACAGGTGAGTGAGCATCGTGGATTTCACACATGATGGGATGAAGAGAAAGGCCAGGTAATTGTAGGTTTTCTGTTTCATGTGGCCACAACGAGGGTCTTTGCCTGTGTGTGCAGAACTATTACTTACCACCACATCCCACAACACCAGGACTGGCCATAATGTCCGGGTTCCAAATGGTGTTGGTGTTGGGGGCAACAACGCTTTGCGATCAACCGATGAAGCTGGAGGGTGAATTGGTAGGGAAAACCTCTACAAAACTACATTCTTTTTAAAAGGAAGACTCAAAATGCTTTGTTTTGCAATACTCAAAATGTCACATTCCTATTTTGCAGTTCTAAATGTTATTTCTAAATTTCACTTCAACCTCATTTCAAAAACCTCAAGGAATCAATGGAGCTGTTATTTCTCTTCTCACTTGACATTTTTCAGTGGTTTTTTTCAACTTTAAATTATTTTCCCTTCAAACCCGTGGTGCATCTAATGAACTAGCACACTGAATATGTGTATGAAGCTGTCCATTACCTCATCTCTGTGCTTTTGTCACTGGAGACCTCAGCACGAAATCGTTGGACATCAAGCTCAGGATTTCAGGTATCAGCAACAACCTAGTTCCACTGCAAGTATGAGCATCACCATCCATAACTACCTCAAGTAGCCAAAAGTCATAGTACTGACTTAAAAAGAGTTTTAAAATAAAAACCAGTACATAAATGCTTTGATTCAGTGACCATCTTTGTATTCAGCACATGATTCATCATTGGCCTAGTGCAGTGCCAATGTTCTACATAGGTACTGCATTTTATAGAACTGTATACTGCAGTATATAGAACATGTATGAACATGTATACAATTTTTGTCACTTTTGGCTCTAGGTGGTTTCTATTTTTTGAATTTTAGCTTATATTTTAGCCTGTGAAGCTCTCCTTTATGTCCACTAAGGTGAGTTTTTTCCAGGAGGAAGAGAGTATGCTCCCAATACTCCCAGGTTTTGTCACTTTAGAAACACTGAGTGTTGTGGGACTTGCATTAAAAATGGCAGATCTGGACACTGGCTGTGATCTCCTCATACAAATAACTAACACTGCATCAAGATGTGCTGACTGAGAGCCAAGCATTTTGTAGTTCTGTCAGAAAGTACACAGTGTGTTCAGTTGTGCAGGAAACTGATTCAGCCAAAGTACCTCCAGCCATTAGTACAAATCTCATCAAGACGGATATTTTTTAACTACTAAAATCCCTTCTGATACGTTTTAGCAAACTGGAAAACATATTGAAATAATGTCTGTATGGAGATAAGGCCTTGCAGAAACAAGGGATACATCTCCAGTATCCACACAACCTGTGGAAGAGCAAATACGAGCACTCATCGAAACTCATTGGGAACTGTAGTTCTTGCTGGTAGAGATCCAACTCTCAACAACATCGACAACAGGGAAATTCAGAAGAACAACCCAGGTCAGCCATCCCCCTGTAAAACTGTGGAAGCCATGGACAGTTAAGTGTAAGGTTCACCCACCCCATGTCCCCTGACCATTGCACTAACTCAGCTGAGTACTCACTAAACCTTGCTGCTGCTGCTCCCTCCACTTAGCAAAACAACTCCCTGTGGAAGCTAGTAGGGAGCTAAGGCTGGTTCGTCCCAGTTCCCAGGATTTCTGTACAGCCACCACGTGCATTGACAGACTCTGATCTCTCTGACTGCAAAACTTCACTTTTCAAACCTCAGACTTGGACAGAGACAGCTTGGCCCATGCAGGTCAGGGGATGTGAGCAGTCAGACAGACTGTGTATTGAACGTGAAAAAGCTGCACAAACCTTGAAGACATCAGTACTTAATTCTCCTGTTAATCAACACCTGCTGTTCTACCAACACATAAAATGCAGGTGGAAATAGCATGAGACAAAAAGCATGTCACAAAAAGCACCCTGTGCTATTCACTGAACCACGGCTCTGTGCCATGTTGGCATGTGCCACATACCTGGGAAACAAACAAACCAGCAAACACCCTAAATAAACCATAAAAATGTATACAGTCTCCAGAGTAAGTGCCCAAGTTGAAGTCTTGTGAAGACTGTCATTTACACATGCATCTCACAGTCTCCCACTGATCTCTGAGCTTCCTGCCCCTGCCCTTAGCTGTGCACTTGGTTGCACGCAACAGAAGGGAGTTATTGTGCAAATACTGTGCAGAAATCAGGAGAGCTGAAAGCAGAGAAGGGCATTGCTTAGCAGCACCAAGCCTTACGGACAGTGACCATCGGTGTTCTGACAGCACCATGTGATCTGACCTTCAGCCTACTGCACAGCACTTTGTCACTTCCTCTCCATGACCCAAACACCTGGTAAGACTGTCATAGTAGCAAAAGCAAAAAAAATAGGCCTCCCAGATTAAGAGCTCTCACTTTCTTAATTCAGAAAAATAGACAAGAGACCCTGAAGTTTTCATGAGTGAACTTCAGGCCATAACGTGATGGAATATTAAAAGCATGGTGCCATCAACCATACCACTGCAAATAAGTGTAAAGCCAAAGTTATCTGGCAAGGTTGGCCAAATGCATTACACTGGCGGTGTGTTTGAGAAGCAGATCATGCATCCATCACAAAGCCTTGCTCCATACCATGGGTTTCCAGCAGCACATGTACAATGACCAGGAAAGAGTTTTCCTCTGGAGATGGAGTTTCGTCAGCCACAGGGTCAGCCCTAAACAGATCTTCACATGAAAGCCACCTTGATTTTCTGGAGTTCACTTACACATTTCCCTAATACGCAGCATCACTCCTTTCAGCTCCCATCGGTGTTGAGCTCAGGAATGCAGCTATGGACAGTGAAACTTGTTTTGGACTGCTCAGTCTAGCGCCTTTCTCCTACCAGCCCCATCTGGGAGGAGCTGCAGGTCTGGAGGGTGAAGTGTCAGCTGCTGCTTGTAAAATGGCAAACAAAATTGCTTGCCATTGAATGTCATGCAGATCCAAGTATGTCATTGTGTGTATCCACCTACTAGCTCTGCACAAGAAAAAGGCTGTGAAAAGTCTGTATAGCTGCAGACTAGAAGAAATGAGGAATCTTTTGGTTCCCTCCTGCATTCAGCAGATGGTACTAGATCTCTTCCCATAACATCAGTCCTAAAGAAAACAAAAGGAAAAGAAAAAAACCTCAGTTGTCTGCACATCATTCTGTTAATCCTAGCCTACACGAAGCTCCAAATGTGGAGTGGTACAGGGTCTTTGCTCAGAAACCCAGCTCCTGTTGCTAAATTTGTACTGGCATCTAAAGGGTACCATAAATAAGTATGCCTGATAGTACCCAACTGACTTGGGATGCAGGGTAGGGATTTGCATTACAATTTTTATCAGTCGTTCCAAAGACTGGTTCCCTCATTAAATGATGCTTTTGCCTGGTAATTATTGCATAGCACTACCTGTGAAACAGATCCTGTTTGGTGGATGACTTAATGCAGAAACCTCATAGCATAAAGAAAACAGGAGAAGGTGTCATGTTTATTAATGTTCAGTGGCTGCTACAGTAAGCACTTTTACAGACAATAGCCACACTTGCTCTGCAAGAATGTATAACTAATGCACTTCTGGAAATGGTCTCATGAAGCAGAAACCATGAAGCCAAGAACAGATGGGAACCAAACTTTCACTCGCTGCTGCATTTTGAAATTAGAAACGATTTCTAAATAAGAACTCAAATGAACAAAGAGATTGCAGAAGCAGAAATGCTCAGGATATGGTACTCCTAGTCCTTACCTTGGAACATCCAGGTCTTCTCGGAAATGTGTTTGTTTTCAGTAATTATCTGCAAAAAAAAATGTGTGTCATTGTGTGAAAATAATTGCAGCAAAGTCAATGTGATGTGCTCAGTGAATGCTTCTGTGTATCATTAACTATCATCAAGGAAGTCCTGGATGTGTATCAGTTGCACACGGGGAGGGGTTTTAGCAACAGCACATTAATACAGACAGCTCAATGAGAGGAAGAAGCGTTTACTACTGGGAAACAAGGAACATCTCTGTTCCACATCTTATTAGGCTCAATCTGAGAAGACAAAGATGGAAGGATATTCATCACACACAGGACAGGAGGTAAAGGTGGGTGGAAAGACTGACAAGCAAACAGAAAAGCAAGTCTGGAGAAATAATGGACAAGAAATAAGCACTGCGGGAGGACTGAGGGAAGCAGTTGTGAGTTTGATGAATCTCTAGAAGGCGGGTTTATTGTGGGTTTATTACCATCTGGGAACAACTTTTTAGATTAGTTCCTCTCTTACTTTGTGACTTTTCTGCTTGTAGATCAAGAAGCAATGTAAAAATGTGAGGTTCATGGCTTTGAATTTCACCCTAGAGTCATGCAATGACTGTGGTCAGCTAGCAGTGGCTCTCACAGATGATACCCAGACATGAGTTTCAGGGCTACTGATTGCCTTTGCACCGGTCCCTCCGCTCTGTGCTATTTGAGGACCACGAATGCACCCTGGAAGAGAAATAAAGCCCAAGGACATGCCTGGAACAGAGTAGAGGGATCATCCTACTGATGAAAGTCAGACCTTAAATTGTAATGTCTAAGAGCTTAAACAAAGAGCTGTTGAAGAGTGTTGATTCTTCCCTCCATGCAATGAATCCCTTGGGCAGCTTTGCATTACCTGAGCTGGGGGTAACCTATGCTTCAGCATGGACCATGCTTTTGCACTGAGAGTCATGAGCTGCTGCTAAACCCAGGAGCAGCTCAGAGATAATGGGATTGGAAATGCTGGAGACTGTTACACTGGTGGAAAATAACCACCTGATCAAGCAAGAGCCTGCTCCTTATGCAAACCTGGAGATGAAAAGGCCATTTCAGTACATCTCATATGCACTACAGAGAACTAAAACTACCTGGACTTTGAGAGGAGATTAGGGCTCATCTTATGGCTTGTCATTGAATGATTGTAGATTAAACCAGGAAAAATAACACTAAAGGAATCAAAGAGAATACAGGTTAAGTAATTAGGTAACACATCTAACGGAGATAAAAATGGAGACTAAAAGGGTTCATTGATTGTTCTGGTTTGGGTTTTTTTATTTATTCTTTATTAAAAATACAAAGATGAAAGACATGCAATGCCTTTGAGAAATGTGCAGCTGAAGTGCAAGAGTCACATGGATTTTATAGTATCTTCCCTGAAGAGGAGAGACTTACACAGAGTAACAGCCATGCTTCATCTTCCCAAGTCCTCTGACCACTCACCTGTACCTCTCAAACGTCCCTGTTAGAGGCAAGGAAAGCAGACTCCTGCCTGCTGTTAACACTTTAAAGCAGATTAAGGAAGACCAAGGTGCTTGGCCTTGGGTCTGTTGGTACCTGCAGCAATTTAGAAAGACCAAGCAGAAGCCGGCATTATCCTTTTCTGTAACTCTGGTTCTTAATTGCTCTTGCTCTATTGGCAGGGTCTTTTGAAGTTCCTGGCAGCAGGTCCCTGGAGCAGCTCTGTTCTGCTACATCAGAAGATTCTGATCTTTCACAGACTGTGACCAAAACATCTCTTCACTGAAATGGTTTAGTGGTGAACTTGGCAGTGCCAGGTTAACAGCCTGTCTCGTTGATCTTAAAGGTCTTTTCTAACCTAACCGATCCTATGATTCTATGAAAAGAAAGGAGATCCTGACAGTTAAGAGGATGAGCTCTAGCTCGCTTCAGATCCATGTGTTTGTTGTCTAGTATTTGTCTAATGATCTCACCCTGGCACAAACTACCCCAATATAAAAATCTTCCAGTCTGTAGCATCAGGTACATGCCAAAGAGACCACAGGGCAACAAGATATTACAGGATGAACTGTTTGCTTTGCTTCATGGCAGTGGGGGTTGAAACTAGATGATCTTTAAAGTCACTTCCAGCCTGAACCATTCTGTCATTTGATGTATTTTACCCACTGTTTTCACTTCTGCACTTTGTGTGCTGTCTTCCTTTTCTTCTACCCAGTTTCTAGACAAAGAAAACTGCTCACATAAAAGCTGACTTCTTTTAGGAATGTTTGAGAGCAACAAAGAGAGGCAGTGTCTTTGTTAATGTTGCTGTTAGCACATCACGTACCAAGGAACGTTTCTTTTCCATGTTTACTGTGGAGCATCACATCTTGTTTTGCCAATTCTTTTGGCAACAAAAAAATAGGAAGTTTAAGCTAACTTGTAAGACCTTACATTTGAGTTTGCAGGAGCACCTTGAGATGCTGAAAATCTAAGAGGTTAACACATTTTTCTTGGCTATGTGAAGCAAATCATGAATACTTGAATGGGCTTAGCAGCAAGGGAAAAAAGCCTCTGATATGTAATAGTACCCACAATATGAGGACAGGCAAAATACTACCTATTACTTTAATACACGGATTTGTTTGCTTTCTGCTTTTCATTGATTTTGTACCGTGTGAGTTCACTGACCTTAATATAGTAACTATTGATTTGTACTAGTGAAAAAGAGCAGAGAATCTGACCCCATCTATTATAAACAAGCAAGACTCTATGGGGGTTTATAGCAAAGGTTTTCTTTAGCTCAGTTATAAATGAAAGCACAAGTTTCATAGAATCATAGAATCAATCAGGTTGGAAAAGACCTTTAAGATCATTGAGTCCAACCACTACCCCAGGAAAGATCATTTTTCAAATGAAATGTAATATTTTCCAGGTTCAGACTGCACAATTTCCTTACAGTGGTGGCAGAGGCTGTTCAGCCACAGGAGAGTGGTGCTTCTGGCATTGAGAGAACCGGAAAATCTCTTCCAAGCTGCAGAGGAGTTGTTTGCAGTACAGCTGCATCTTATATTCCTTGTGGGTTTTGCAATGATCAGACGAGCTCCAAACTAAGCTCTTGAGTTCTATTTTTTACCTCAAACCCACAAACCCAACTTGCAGCTCTTGGACACTGGTTACTGCACTGATTACTGAGCCACTGCTCAGCCTCCATTGCCCTGGTCCTTCACCACTGCTGAGTTGCCTGGACCCTTTTCTGCCTCCTGGGTATCCTCTGTATCTCCAGTGCCCAACATGGGAAGCAACACAGTAATTTCTGCAGAGGCAGGGAAGGCAGGAATGCATCCCTATCTGGGAGCCAACTATACCCTGCTCTGCTCAGTCAACACCACCATCTAACACTTACCTGCGGACACTTCATTAACCTTCTCTGTCTAATCCCAGCTAAATGAATTTACCCTGTTTCACTGCCAATCCATGAGTGAGTGGGTTTATTGACAAACATAAAGGCAGAAATGTGCATCTCTGCTTCAGACACCGCATCTGATCATTCCTTCCTTCTGGCTGCTTTTCTTTTTTGGTCTGTCCTTGTGCAATTTGGAGCTGGTAAAATAAGCTCCAGATAATACAACCCGGCACTGTCACCATCAAAACCAGGCCAATAAATGCCCCTCGGTCTGGCAGGAGAGTGGTAGTCATTCAGAGGTTTAAGGCTGTGGGTGACCCAGCCAGTCTGTCCTCAGTTGACATTGCTTAATGAGCTTCTCAGTGAACACCAAGCCCAGAACAGTCCTCAGGAGAGCCTGTTATCTTTGCATGATCCTTGATTCACTCAGAAATGAGCAAGGCTTATGGAGCCCATTATGAGCATCTGTGAGGATCTCCGGCTGAGGCTCAGTTCTCCTATTGCTGCAATACCCACACTAATCCCCATGTAAAGAAGAAGATCACAGCATGCCTCTTGGCTTTGTGGAGAGAAGACTGCACAAGCAACAGCTGCCTGGGTAATGCAGGTATCCCTCATTTAGGGACCACTCATGCATTAAGATGACATTGCTCTCCTGTAACTAAGCAGCATGCACAAGCAGACCTGAGCTGCTAAAACTGCAAACGGGAGTTTGCAGGTGTAACACCAAAAATAAAACCTGGCTACATCTTCATACCAGGTACAATACTGCACAAGCTCAGACTAAGGCACGTGTTTGCAGCGGGCATAGCCTCATTGTTAAGCAGCAGGAGGAATACATTTCTAAGTTATGCATGGCCAAGGTCATTCATCACACTGAAAGTGCCATGCAAATAGGAGCAAATGGCTTGTTCTGTCTCTAATGAATAGGAGAAGCCATTTCCAAACAGAGCAGCCATGAACCTTTCTGGTCTCCAGAAAGCTCCAGAGACTTCATGGTGGGACGTAAATGTCACTGTCAATGATGTCAGTGATGTCAAAATGCATGGTTACTGTGGTGGGGGAGAATACAGAGTATTCTGCAAAACAAGATCTTGAGGGAGTCCTGAACACCGAAGCATGAGGAATGATCTGGAGCCTTGCAGGAAGGAGGGAACAACAGACACTGTCTCCCACCTCCCTTATCAGGTGGATGGTATAAAACAACTCAACTGCTCGGACATTCTCAAAGCTTAAGCTACTGTTACAGAACAGGCCTTTGTATGGATGTACACATGTTGTAGGTGTATAACAAGAGTAGATAAAAAAATAGGGAAGAAGAAAATGGGTTTATTCTCAATGTAGGATAGCTGAAATGTGCTTTAGTGAGACACTGATTCAGCTTCATCCAGGAACTCATCTTACAGCCTGAAACACTAGGTACTTGTGCTAGCTGCTGACCAGGACTCACCTTCTGTACAGACACCTGAAAAACATGAGTCTATTATGTCTTGTGGTGCTGGCAGACTTCTGATTGCTTGAGTAAATTAAAGCCACATGAATAATTCATTAAATAAATCATTTATCTGAAGATTTTCTCTCCTGTTTCGTTTGCAGATTGGAGTGTGGCACAAGCAGCATCACACTGATTTGACATTATTTCTCAGCTACATCCTACCCATAATTGTAGCTTAGTCAACAATGCTGACAGCTTGTTTCCAGCGCTCGATAGCTGCAGTGCTGTCGGCAGGGAGTGTTTCTGTCTGGTTACTGACACCCTCAGCCCCAGTGGAAGTACGACTGAGGTTTCACCCAAGCCGAGGTAAACGTAATGTCATAAAGGGGAGAGGACATGGCTGAGAATAACAGAATACCGGGTCTGCTGTTACCTGGAGTGTGAAGTAGCCCTGTACAGCTCTGTCCTTTGGAGCAAGGTTTTTCAGAGTGCTGGTTATACTACAGAAAGCCACCCAGGGCTTCTAAATTTGTTGTTCATTGAAAGGACAGCCTGTAAAGCATTCATGAAGCCCTCTTGCCATGTCCCCACAGAGCAGACTCATGGGTCACTGCCTAGAGAACTAGGGCCTAGAGCCAGTCCCCATCCACTACACCTCCTGCCCTGACTGATTTGTGGGTGGAAAACCAAGAAGTTGGGTTTCCTGTGGAAAATGTTACATGTATTCATTTAAGCTGGCAATTTACAAATATTTTCCTGTTTATTCTCATGAGCATTCCTGTGATTTAAGTCACTGTCTGGAATGCCAGACAAAAAGGTAATAACACAACCTGCTTTATAACCATGCACATATGTTCAAGTCTTTGCCTGCATTTTTCTAGCTTTAGAATTAAGATGGGAATGGAAAGAGCCAAGTAGAAATGGCAAAAGAAAACCCATCCCAAATTCAGGATTTCTCCTCACTAATGACCCATCCTGCTCCTTTGCTCCTTTGTAAAAAGGCTAAAAAGCAAATTAAATGTCCACTTAATTATAATTTCTTTGGCCTTTCTATCTGAAAATGGACATGAATTTTTAAAGTATGTGATACATGTTGAGTAAATGTGCCATCTCTTAGAGGTTATATATACATTTGGAATGTCCAAATTGCACTGAAATAAAGGTCAGGATCCTCTTGGTGCTGTGTTCCCAAAGGCAGACAGCAAGGTCTTCAACTCATCAATGTTTTTAACTTCCTTTGTGTACTTGGTGTTATATTTTGTGATTTTAACAGAAGAAAAAATCCCACTTTTAAAACAAGATTTCAGTATTGATAGCACTGCAGAGACAGCTTTGTTGAGCTGGCTTCTGCCTAGGAATCATAGAATCATAGAATAGTTAGGGTTGGAAAGGACCTTAACATCATCTAGTTCCAACCCGCCTGCCATGAGCAGGGACACCTCACACTAAACCATGTCACCAAAGGCTCTGTCCAACCTGGCCCTGAACACCGCCAGGGATGGAGCATTCACAGCTTCCCTGGGCAACCCATTCCAGTGCCTCACCACCCCTACAGTAAAGAACTTCTTCCTTATATCCAATCTAAACTTCCCCCATCTAAGTTTTAACCCATTAGCCCTTGTCCTATCACTACAGTCCCTAATGAAGAGTCCCTCCCCAGCATCCTTATAGGCCCCCTTCAGATACTGGAAG
>JANHGB010045229.1:0-12888 GCA_026283785.1 Coracopsis vasa | reverse complement strand
TGACATGGTTTAGTGTGAGGTGTCCCTGCCCATGGCAGGGGGTTGGAACTGGATGATCTTCAGGTCCTTTCCAACCCCAACAAGTCTATGATTCTATATGTGTCTACTTACAAATGAAAAATCATAAGTTCATGACTACTCTGCACACATACTCTGCATCAGAGAGATAATGCTTCTCACAAATCACAATTCAGATCTGTTGTAGGCTTCTCAAAGGTAATGTACTATTTAAAGTGTCTTTTAGGAAGCAAGATGTGACCAAATCAGAGAAAAAAAGGAATTGGTAAATTGCCCGGAAGCCTTTTAACAAGTACCTAGTTCAACATCCTCACCTGCACTGAGGCAGTCTCAGCACTACTGACTACAGAACAAAACGTGGTGTGCTTTAAGCCATGCTTTCAGTCCCTGACGTGAAAGGTTCCTGTTGAAGCTGAAGCAGACTCCTGGCCAGCTGCTTGGCTGGCTGCAAGGATGCTGCAGGGACCAGGTGAGGCCTGAGAGGAACACTATGGACACATACCTGGCTGGTGCAATCTCAACAGCTTGTGGGCTGGAGACAGAACTTCAGGGAACAACAGGGGCTCCATTAGACCATAGTTAAGTGATAAAAGAAGCACCCAACCAGACCAGCCAGCACCTGAAACCTTAGGTGTCATTTCTGTAATCCATATATGGTTTCCTCTACTGAAATATGAAGATTTCCCTCTCTCCTTCACTTCTATTCTGATAATTGCTAAGGGTCTTTCACACTGCCATTTTCTCCTTTTTAACTAAATACTGAATAATATACCAAATAAACCCTAACACTTCTGAGTGCTTTACACTTCACATATTTTCACTCAATTAGGTCTTTGCAAAGAAGAAAGAGCTGTTTTAAAACTGGGGGAAAAGGAGTTATGATTAATATAAACAATTCATAGTAACTTGTGCTTCCCCTTCTCCAACACCTTTCTGCCTTCTTTAGTACCATTTCAAATACAAACTGTTGGGACAGGGACTTACCATCAGAAAAACACATAGAAACGTCTACCTGCAACTCTTGTGTAGGTGGCCTGCTTACGGTGTGATTCTATAGCACTGCTGCTGCTCTTTGGTGTAGATTTGTTCTACTTTTGTTTTACTGACCTTCTGATCAAAGTAGAGTAAGTTATGGATTTACAGTATTGCTTTTGGAGAGAAGATCTGGATGCAGTGGTTTTGTATTGCTGTTTTTCTTCATTGTGTGTGACCCTTTTAACTCTATTTCCTTGAAGTCAGATGAATTCTGTAATGGTACCAAGTGCAGTTAAACGTGCGTCACACGGCGTTTTGAGGAGCTGTGGTATTTAGAGGGATTCAATGCTGCATTTGGGCTATAATCTCTACTGACAGATGATAAGCACCAGTGTTTTGTGAGTCATGGATCCACTTATACCACAATTTCCCACAGCATTATAAAACTGAAGCTCTTAATAACTCTCTTTAAACTACAAACCCAACTGTTTCACTGGGATTTTTTGTGGTGGCTCTCTAAGTACTCTGTGTCACAGAACAAAATGAGAACCAGCTGTAAAACGATAGTCTACTGACATAATGTATGTGTATGCATATGAAGAATTTGTTAGACATTTGGTAAATCTCCTCTTCATGATGCTTTGTAGCACTGGACTGGTACTGCATTTTTTGGTGTGATTTAGCTGTATGAAAGAATCTGGAGACCAAATGCCTGCTAGGCTTTTAGCATTTGGATGAACCCATAGTTTCTGAGTAGAAACTTAAAAATAAATAAAAGGTAGGAGGAGCAAGCTGTCATTTTAGCTTATTTTTGCTGTCCCTTAGGCCAACTGCTTCTCCTGTGAAGAAACATTTATGTTTGAAAATGAGAAATTTACCATTGGCTGACTCTGCCAGAATTACTCCAGACACTGAACAGCATTTAAATTTCCAGGCAAAGAAAAAGATGTAGGGCTCTCTCCTATAAAATGCAGGGCCCAATTTGTACTGTAGGGAATGAACCATCAAGTTACTAACATTGCATCTGAGTGCTGCTATCTGGTGGTGTGTCATAACCATTAAGAGTTGGGCCTTATCCCTAAGACTGCCACTCGGGAGCTGTAAGACAGGCAAATCAACTCTCTTTATTATAAACAACAGAGGAGGGGTAGCACAGCATGAGAAATCTGCCTGTCAAAGCTCCAACATGAGAGGAAAGTACTAACCTAGCCTTGGAGAGGCAGAAGCAGTATGAAAAGGTCTGAGATAGCAGAAAGAGGCTGACTGCTGACTGGAAGGAGAGGATGCTGAATAGCACGGAGTAGAATAAAAGGGGCAAGGGAGAACCCATGGCAACAAAAAAGGTTAGGCAGAAGGAAAGGACTAAAAGACACAAAGTGGTCTGGAAAAGCGGTGGGACTGAATCAAGCAATGGTTTGGACAGAGAGGAGAGAGGTGACCTTGGGGTGTAACGGGATGGTGCTGTTAAAAACCATAGGATGGATCTCTCCGGACATGAGGCTAAAGCCACGAAACGTTAACAGTCTGGAGCACCAATGTAAGCCAATAGGCAGAACTGGAACTAACTTCCCTGGAGAAGCCAGGGGCTAGAGGCTGTATTGCCTATAGGGAGAGGTGGGGTATGCCCAACGCACCTAAAACTCTGTAGGGAGCTTGAGTCAGAGTTTCTGTCAGAACACTGAAAGTCACCAAGAGAGGATTCCAGAAACCTCTCGATCCTCACAAGCTTTTTGAGTCTTATGCCTTGTCACTGTGTACAACTCCATTTCTAACACACTTCTTTTGCAACATGTAGATAATTCTGGGTTCAGAATAAAGCAGAAGGGTTGAGTGTCCATACTGCTGGACGGATCTGACCTACAGGAATGGTATTTCCAGCAGCGCTGTGTTGTGCTTTGATAGGGCCCCTCAGATGCACAAAGAGAGGCAGATGAACTGGAGAGTTGTTCCTGAAAGGCCTCATCTTTGGTATTCTCACTCAAATACCCCTTAAAGTCATACGCCAGGAGAGGCCAGCAGTGATTCATGCAGTTTGGATCTTGTGACAGTCATGTCTTAGGGGAGAAGTTAAAAGTATGTGCCCTTCCAATATCGATCTAAGTTGAAGTATTTTGCCCCTTCTCCCAACCCTGTGCAGGTTTTACTTTCTCACAGAGCTTGTTGGCTGTTCCTGAATCACTTGACACTTAATGCTAACCCTGTCCTTCACACTATAAAACATTTTACCCATTTTCTTTAACACAGCTCCAACTTTTGCTTCTCTTAGGGTCTATGGGTTTGATTGGAGTTCAGCTGGTTTTACTGTTAAAGAACTTGACTGTACCTTACGAACAGCAACATACAAAGAACCTCTGATCCCTCCAATGTTACAGGAGTTCCTAGAGAAATACCTTTGCATGTGTGGTGTGCATTTGTCAATGCATGTGTGCATTTTTATCCATGTTTTGTTACATTTTTTGTGCCTCAGAAGTGTAAGCGTGAGGGAGTGAAGACATGAGATGATCTACCTTGTCTATAAAACAGGACTGAAATGAGGGTATGTCAGATTACATTGCTTGATAATTGAAACAGACTGAAAATAGGCATAAATACAATTACTCAACTCCTATATGATAACCTGCTTGGCTCCTGTAGTTTAATGTTGTCTGTGAAACTGAAACACCCTTGTAGACTGTCGTATAGTCAGGATCCTTAAAAAACCACCTGGATTCTAAAGTTAGAAGAGATTTTCATCCATATATGTGAAGGTCACTGTGAGATTAGAATTCTTCCTGCATGTGTTATGTTAAAAGGAGAGTACTTTGTTGCATTAGAGTGCTGTGATTCAGGTTTGTGTGAATGAATGAATGCCACCTATGTCCTCAGAGAAAACTTTACCCTAAGTTGTTGAAAAGATACCAAGGAATCCGATTTAACAAGTCCTCTATAAAAACAAATCCCCTTCTAAATGCTCCTTTCAGTAAATGAAAACATAAGCCAAGGTTAGCAGGAAAACCCCTCTGGCAGGCTCACCTGGTGTCTTATCCTCCTCCTCCCAGCCACAACCAACTCAAAGAAAGTCTTGATAAATCTGGAAAGTCTAAACCACTGTCTGTCCAGAGAGGCACATCAGCTCAGAGACTCATCCAACAGCCTTGATCTTACTGGTGCTTATCAAATTTGAAACAAAAGGATGAAAGAACATAAGGTATTGGCTCACATGTATGCTTTGTAGTTACTGCCTATCTTTTGGATCCTGATGTCATATTTGGAGTCTATGAAGGGTTCAGTAGTGGCGTAGGTCTGAGTAAGTGCTACCACGCTGGCTATGTCCTGAAAATCGTAGTGGTTTTCTACCTTGATCTGCAGTCATCATACCACAAGTAAACAACATACACAAAAGAAAAAAGAGTAATTAGGAATGAAATGTAGAATTCAGTTGCAAATGGCATTCATGAGAAGTATGGCTTTGACAGCATCAGTTTATCAAAAAGTATTGGCTATTCGATCTGATTTCTGGATTCTGTAACATTCCTGCATTAAAGTATCTATTTTTTACACACAATATTACCCATCATCTGTAGGAAGCAATCTGTAGACAGTGGAATTTTATGTTGCTTTTTAGTTTTGTTAAGTGGTGGTTGTTAATCTGAGATCTGGAGGCCTTAGGGGTTTTCAAGGTGTGCTGATCTGCCACTCTGATTTATACACAACTCTTGGTCATTCTGTAAATTGCTGATGTAACTGAACATATACAGAGCCCACCATGAACTGTCACATCACCTATCTCCCAGGAGGGAGGGGATGAGGGG
Source organism: Coracopsis vasa (assembly GCA_026283785.1). Classification (NCBI taxonomy): domain Eukaryota; kingdom Metazoa; phylum Chordata; class Aves; order Psittaciformes; family Psittacidae; genus Coracopsis; species Coracopsis vasa. The sequence continues at coordinate 8,104 of JANHGB010045229.1, read as the reverse complement.
TCCTAAGGAGAGAACATTCACATGGAGCACCTAGGGTTGGCTCAAGAGAGTAGGACCAGGTTTTCCCATTTTTCTCACTTCTCTGCAAGGAGTCAGGCTTTTAGGAGTAGGATTTCCTGGTTGTGGAACACTGTGGTGAATGGTATTCAATCCATCTCACCTTGACATAAGAGGGAGGTGGGAAAATTGAGGGGAATACTGATTTAGGGGGGGAGGGAGGAGGAGACTGTAGAGGACAAAGGCATCACTTTTGGACAGGGAGGGCACATCTCTCCAGTTGACTTAAAGGAAGTGGGCTGAAATGGGGGGAAGAGAAGCCTTAGGGCTAGTAGAAAATGGGAGAGGAAAACTGGATGTCCAACATGCTGACTCCAGGTACAGTTCACACTGGTGAGGACAGGAGGCAGGGATTAGTATTTCTCATGTTATCTAACATTAGGAGAGTTTGGAGGTCTTTGCAAGCCCAGCATCTTGTTTGCTTCCACTGTCACCTGGTACTTAAAAGGGAACCTGTGGGCCAGTGTGCCCCAGCTGACAGATGGATATTACATGGAGTCTGGTGAAGCTAAAAGAAGTTATAAGGCTTAAGTATTTGCTCTCAACTCTCAGTTGGAGAACAATACAGAGTAATTTGCCAGTTGAGAGCCACAAAACCAGGCACAATGCCTGGTTTCAACCTGGTTTCTGAAAACTGAATAGCATGTGTGAGCCTAATTACAACCAATGGAACCTCTACTCCTTGTAATGCCTGTCAGGAGGACAACCTCTGTTTGGACTCCAAAGTGAGCATTGTACTACAAAAGAACAGCATTTAATCTTTCAGGATTCAAAATCTTTTATAGCTAGAAATATCTATTTCTAGACATTTGATGTGCTGAACATTTCTGTGCATTATTTCCCTTTTCTATAAATGAGAGGTGAATATTGAAAGTACAATATGAACATTCTAATACTTCACATATGCAACCCACAGAAACTGCAGTTTAAGGAATAAGTGGTTAATTCTGCTCTTAATTCTGATGGATTTCCACTGACTTACTGAAGGTGAAATAAATCAAAACAGTCATAGGCAAAAGAACATAATATACAGCACAACTGCATAATTACTGACTAAAATACAGTTTAATCAGTTTTCTATTTGTATTACTAGTGGCAAATATTATGTTCATGGAGCTTCTGGAGATTCAAGATGATAAATGTAACTATTCTCTGATGATCTGGTTTAAAAACCACTGAAGTGTTTTCACTGACAGAAAGTGGTTAATCTATAATGACTAGAAAGTTTCACCTCTATCAATGACAGCCAGATTTAAATCATTTCCCACGGAACCAGCATTGTGAGATAAGTGATATCAAAACAGCTGTACTCACCACTGAAATGCAATTACTTTGGAGAAAGAAAGCAGCAGTTATATAGTGGTATGAAACAATCACAGAGAATACATTAAGATAGGAAATGAATAAAAGTTCAGTATCAAGCTGAAACTAATAAAGAACCAAGGCAAAACCTTTCTATATTCCCAGGACCAGTAAGTTGGACTGTGCAAAGAGACCTTGACTCTTATTTCAGTCAACTAAATTCATAAGTAAGATTCTGCTTTGAGAAAGCATCTCAGCATGTGTCAAAGAATGCCCTAGACAGGACAATGCATAAACTGAAAAGGCTTCAAAGTGAAGTATTATGGGTTTTAATATGTCCCTAAGGAGAGATGCCTTCTCAACTAACGTACAAGCAGGGATTTGCAAGGGTAGGGATCCGAGACAGAATTTGGACAATGAAAAGTTAAACTATCCAGGAAACAACAGAACATGCATGTTATTTTAGACAAACACCCAGCCTCCTAACATGCAATAAGTAGCATCTGCACCTTTCCCATGCCTGAATGAGCATGTCCAATCTTCACAACAACAGGAAATGTTGGCATTGTTAGCTAAGGGGGAAAACAAGAAAGACGTATTAGAGATATCAGAGACGGCAACCAGGAGTTAATGATTAAACTACATCATGTATGAAAATTATTTAAGCATGACCATAATGAAGCCAAAGCTGTTCTTGCCATGGGGTTACCTGAACTGCTGCTCAGCTCCATATAGCTATGTATGCGCTGATGAGTTACTGCATGTGTTTGCAGAGTGTCGTTTTATTCCCAGTACATCCAGCTGGTGTACGAGCATCTGAACTTCCTTACATGTCTTTCGACTTCACTTTTTGAACTGAATTTCTGCTATTTCCTATTTTATGGTTTGTTACGGTGTTTTCTGACCCATAAACTCACACTCTCCAAGGTTATGATCATTAATGATGACAAAGTAATCACCTTCTTTACTCTTCCCTTTGATTTCTATTATTTCGCAAGGCTGCAGATTCTTTTTGTGACCACTTATGAAAGCACTGATGTCTAATTCAACAAAACCCCTTTCTTTTAAGGCAGATCCTAGCTTCTGTTACCGAATATCCAAGTTCTGTAGGGAAGGCTCCAGCTTCTGCACAGAATGCAAGTAATAATTCAGCCATTGATTAGGAAATCAAATACACAAAGACATACGAATATGGTTCTGTCTCTCAGAAAGCTCTGTGAGTATCCAGTTTTACTTTCATCATTCATTTGAAGCGGTTTTAGATCTCCCAATCATGGTATCTCCCAACAAAGCATAAATACAAATACTGAGCAGAAAAGGATTGTAACTAGAAATAAAGACCTGACCACCCTCAACGTGTACTTACACTGGGCAGCAGCAGCAGCAGCAGCAGCACAGGAAGTGTTAAACCTTCATTTAGTACCAAACTTTACCACAGTAAACACAATCAAATGCAAAGTTGATGCTTGAGAAAATAAACTAAAAGTTCTCAGAGATCTTATGACAAAATGACTTTGCAAACACCTTCAAAGGATTGTCAAGAGGTTTACTGGTGTTCACGCTCATCTCACTGTGCTCTGCACAACACTGCACAGCAACTCACAAACACCAACACCTATCTAAGGGGAAAATGTCCTGGGATTCCAAAGACTGGTATTAAGACAAAGAGATAAAGCATAGGAATGTCACTCGGCTTGTGGTGACATCCAAACCTACTTGCAGGGTTGTAAAGGTAATTCAGATTCACATGTGCTTTTCCTATACTTTAAACATGTATTTTCAGAATGATTTAAGGATTGCTGCTTTAAAACTACTGTAACTGAAGGCAAACCCGCACAAGAACAAGTGGGCACTCATAGCCAGGTCCATATTCTACACCACTTACCATCAGATCCCCCATCCAATACACAGATCTCTTTCTTTTCTTTTTAATGGGCTTTTCCTCTGACCTTCCTAAAATGCACTATAGGTTGTTCTGACTTTGGTGTTGAAACACATAAAGGACATCCACAAAACACGCCTACGTCACTTCTTTTTGTTTGGACAGAACATCACTTTCTGGTCTGCCTGATCAGAAAAAGGAGGAATCTTTGGACCTACCCTTTCAATGTACCAGAGTTTCCAAAGTGTGAATCTACAGCTGTCAGCTATGCAACACAGGCCATGGAGGTCCGTCACTGATTTCTGCATCAAACCTAAAGCTAGCACTAGTATGTCTTCTAAGGAGAAAACTACATTTGATTTAAAGACTTGCAGTCACAAAACATTTCCTACAGGAAATGCAGTGTTTGGAATCCTAGTTAGTTTTGTACATCAGTTGAGGATGTCATGTATCTTCTGACAGGGCATCCTCAAGGTCTGAAGTCAAGCATTACCACCACAGGAGAGCAGATCATTCTGAAACCCATCTCTTAGTGCTTTCTATTTCATGCAAAACTGTGGCTGCCACATTTCAGTGCCTGCATAAAGTAACTCATATCTTGTGCAGAAAATCTGGGCACTTAGACTAACGCTGTAGGAATCTATAACTATGAAAACTGAAAGTCTTTTATTTAACTCTCATTTAGGAATCACTTTAAGCGTTGGTCTTTAAATCTAAAATATATTTAAATGCTGCTGACGGATCTGTTTCAATCTAACCAATTTAAGGCATGTAGGCATGAAAACAATTGATGAGTTTCGAAATAGCCAAATGCACCCCCAAAAGCATTATGCAGTAAAGGTCACCTCTACAGCAATTGAAGAATAAAGTTCCTGGTAGGCAGTAGGAATGCACAGTCCTGCACAGTCATCATCTAGTCACTTATTTACTGCTTTCAGGTCTTAAAACTAGACACCGTTCCTCCAAAGGTTTTGGGGGAGAAGGAGGAACAAATGGTGCCTGACTCAGCCTTCAGAGGGGCAGCACCACATTGTTATGATTGAGCTATAAACCACTGAACCGAGTTTGTAATGGAAATGCTGGCAGACCTCTATCTACTGCAATACTAATGGCACTCCTGTGATTAAGAGCACCACATATCTTCCCATGATGCCAAAGCCATGGAATCCTCTATGTGCCACAGGAACACTAACTCAAATTACAAAAAAAACCCAAAACAAACTAAAAACTCTGCTTTCTCCCTCAGAAGAATGCACTGACATCATTTGAGGCAACAGAGTTCATTTTGCCCTGGAGTCCAGCACCCAGATTTCATGTGGATACCACATCCCAGCACAGGCTGGGATGCCCTTTGACAGGAATTTCTGGCTTAACAGAACAGGCAGTCTCAAGACTTTTCATACATCTGGGTAAACGTTATGTACGATACAGCTGTGATGGTATCAGTGAAGACTTCCCAGCTCCACGGATCTCCTTTTAATTTACATTGTAATTACTTGGCAGAGAGGTACCTGGAAAGAGGATCTAGCAGGTACCAATGGATCCACTCCATTTAGAGCTGATATTAACAGGACTCATTGCATCTCTTCTTTTAAATGCATTGTTGAGGGGAAAAGCTGTTCTACAAAAAAATACTGCTTATTTTTCAAAGGTTTTCCTGAATTCAGGAAAGTGTAAATTCTACTGTGACAGTTAAAAACTGGGAGAGATGGAAATGGACTACACTGCATGACCCCTTGCACATACGTATAACAGACATGAAATACATCTGAGTATTAACAACAGCGACAGAAACGATAAACAGGATCTCTATTGTAACTTAAATAACAATGCAACAAACGATCATTATTAGTTAGAAAGCAGAATACATGTCAAGCATGCGATGCAATTTTCTATAGTTACATGTGAGTATGATCAGATTGGTAATAAATATTAGCAGCAACTGGAAAAACTGTCATGGCTCGTTGTAGGAACACATATACAAACCAGTTGAGACACATTACTAGTATTTGCTAATAGGAGATCATTAACCAGAATAATGTCACCGAGTACAAAAACGTTTCATCAGCTCCTAGAGATTAGAGATTCAGTTGACACTTTCATTTCTGTGGTTTTAACTTCTTATATTGTTCTTTTAACTACATGTAAAGTCTCATTTCAACTGAACCTTAACTTAGAATAAGTTGCACAGCTTACTTCCACGACTGGACTAGGTACCACTACTAGCAGGTACTACTTTGATCTGCAAACTTGAAGATGTTCCCCAGGAGAGCAAAGAGTAGACTATATTTTGCAGATAAAAGGCAGTAGTAAAAAATTGTTTGAAGCAAAATCCTTTTAAAACGTGGGTAACAGAAGGCAATCCCTAACTTTCAAACAGAGACATACTTAGCATGGCAGTTGCTTTACTAAAATGAAATGTCCTAATGGTTTCTGTCACTAATAGTGTGAATTACATTTACCAACTTAATGTCCAGGCAAATCTACTGGTTGTGACCACGGAGCACCTTCAAGCTGGTGTTCACTCATGACTGATGTGATCTGAATGAGTATAGCAGCAACACTTTAAACCTCTGGCAGACCGGGCACTTCCCCAGTGTCAGCACTCCAGCCCTGTCCTGGGGAGCTGCACTGCGGAGGGTTCAAGGCCAGAGGAGAATGGGGGATTAAATATTAGAAGTGATTAAATCTGTCATGGAAACCCAACAGTAGATATGGCCTTAAAGTGTGACTGTAATATCCTGTCTAAAAATCTTCACGTCTTTAATAACATGTCTATCTTTTCCCTGTCCAAAGAACTTTATATTAGTGTTTTCCTTTCAGGAGCTGTTGTGTATCTGCATGCTGCTTATTAACTCCTCACTATCACTTTAGTTTACATCCCTACCGGTTATTTCAGTATTTTCAAGGCAGTACAGCTGAAAATATTTCTTGCAGTGGTGCTGAGTGCCAGTGACTCGGTACCAGGCCTAATGCGGTTTCTTAGGGGAACACATTTGAAGTAATCGTGGTCCTCACAGGAGTGGTTTTTCTAAAACAAGTGGATTTAATTTCTCAGCCATGTACTTGCACTGGGACTACAGGAGCTGACAAACAGGCTCAAACTCGAGCTTCTCTGGTACAGCTTCTAAATCCCATGGGCTCTGGACTCCATCATCTCCACAGGCAGACTGGAGACCAATGTACAAGACTTGTATGTTCAAAGCACTTGTAGCAGCAACTGTAATAGTCTTTCTTTCAGATTTCTGGTAAGAATACAGACAGCAAGCCCTCTGCACCCCTCACTGGGTCACATCCACCATTCATTCTTCACCAGGTTCATTCAGGTTAGTTTCATCAAAGCAAAGAGAGTACAGATGGAACTCAGGACAAACATTAGTTCTTCAATTTCCCACTTGCTCTTTTTGTTTCCCACACTATTGACAGGCAACCAGCAAATCATTACAGCTGCAACAGAACTATTTAGATTTACAAACAGGCAAAGAACTATCTCAAACAGGGTTTATACTGATGGAATTACTGAATCCAGGCAGAAATTTGACCCAGTGTTTTGAAGTTCCTGAATAAATGCACATTAGGACAAGCGTGCATCCCAGCAGCATGTTTCTCATGTCATCAAGTCTCACAATCAGGTCATGTAATCTATTGGGTTGGCTAGTGTGATACCACAAAGCTATTTGAAACTGCTGGTGTTGGAAACAGTAAGTTATCAAATCATCCCCATTAAGGTTTTAAATGCTTTGGATTTTTATTCTTCTGTCAACATAAGTTATTACATCCAACATTCCTTTTCTGTGATGCTAGGATGATTTGCAAATTGGCTTCAAACACGAATTATGTTCAAAGATTTATTAGTTGCTGGTCAGAACCTATTTTAAATGCATGAAATCTGCAAAACAACACCGTACTGCTCTTCTGAAACGTCAGGAAGTTTCCAATATGTTGTACACGTTGTTTTCCTAACAGATTTAGGGCTGACCTATCTTCTGTTCTCACCCCACAAAGTAATAATTACACCGAATGAACAGGGAAATGCAGACATTTCAATCAATTTCAGAAAACACTGCAACAATCATTGGTCAAACCTGCCAAATTAAAATGGTTAAAAAAGACACTGATCACATGATGTGAGTGCTCAAAAAGAGCAGGCAAGTACAGTGAGAACAGCTCCCTACACATCAGATAGTCATGGAAAACATGGGCTCCAGGACTGCAGGAACACAAAAAGCTTTGAAAGCTCCTGACCTCTGATCTGGAGATGCACAGTAGTAACCAGCCAACCTGCCTGCGTTCAGCACAGATTTCAGATTCAAAACTAAGCACACCCTGCCAGCCAAAACCTGAGAAGAGCCAGTTAAAGATAAAACATACAGTTACTCCCTTCCTTGTGTCTCAGAAGTTGGTAGAGGATTTTTTCTTGTTGAGAAAAGGAAGGAATCCTTATTCTTCCGGAAGACTTAATTTGTTATCCAAATGTTAAGTGTTTGTAAAAGTACTCATGAGCATCACTCAGAACACCGGGGTATATCCATGGGGATATAACAGTACGTGGCATGCCAGCATTCCCACGCCTGGGGTGCTTGCTGTGCCGGGGTCACCATGGCCCTGACGCATAGGCGGTGTGGAAGACCCAACTACACACAGCTGGATGTGTCATGTTAAACAAACAAACCAATCGACCAACAACCCAAACCAAGGAACAGCACAAGAAGTGCTCTGTGGAAAGGAAGTGTCGTGGTTTGAGCCCAGCCAGTAACTCAGAACCACACAGCTGCTTGCTCACTCACCTCTTCTTTCCCCCCTCTGCTCCCGGAGGGATGGGGAGGAGAATACAAAGAATGTAACTCCCACGGGTTGAGATAA
>JANHGB010045228.1:0-10807 GCA_026283785.1 Coracopsis vasa | reverse complement strand
GACCGCTGTAGAGAGGCAGTGTGCAGCAATGAGATGTGCAGACACTAGCAGAGTGGAATAGAGAGTAAGGTCACCAACAGTGGAGGACATGGTGTGGGGACAGGTCTAAGCAGGCCTAAGTGGGAAGCGTATCCCTAGACTGGGGGAAAACTAAGTAGGAAGGGACAAGGGAGAGGACATACGGACATCACTCCTGCTTCCACATGGTACCTGCCATCACACATGTATCAAAAGAGGAGAAGACAAGCCTGCTTCTTACAATACCTGAATTGTACACACATGCAAGCTTTCTAGTTTGAGTTGGTTTTGACATCTGTGCAGTTGTGACAATGAGACTAAAGAAACTTTAAAGTTAGACTTGAGTTGAAGTTAAACCTATACTTGAGTTTTAATGGCCTATGTATTTTTCTTTGCTTTGAATTTTCATCTGCCTCTGTGTCTCCCATGCTCTGGAGCATCCTCTGCAACTTTTAGTTTCAACCTGGCTGGATAGTTGGAGTACTGCCTTGATATTGCACAGATAGTCAAAATGGTGTTACATTTCTTGAATAATGGGAATCAGATCACCTGAGAGCACATTAGATACTGGCATCGGTTTATATTCTGGATTATTTTCCTCATATCTCATATATTTTCCTCACATATTTTCCTCATTATTTTTCAAAATCTCACATCTTGAAGCTTTTTTAAAGCCTTAAAACATGCATGTAAGAAATGTGGAGGTGTGACCATTGAATGGGCAGAGACACAGAGTTTATTCCAAGCTGGAAGAGCTTTGATAAGAGACACGAGAACTGCTCTGTGGCATAGAAGGGGCAAGTCTCCTGGGGACAGTGACTTGAGGTCAAATTTCTGCTCAAGATCAGATGAAGAAGAGTTTGTACCAGATCCCTCCATGATAGTTGAGTGGGAGCTATGGACTGTCAGGGGATCTGATCTGCCTCCTAAGTGCAGGCCTTATCAGCCACGCTTACCTTTCAGTCCTTTGAGTCCCACAGCTTGCAGAACTGAGTGGCGTGTTGGCTGTAGAGGGAGGCTCAGGCAGGGGCTGTCTCCAGGCAGAGACCATGAGGGCACTCAGGGATGGAGCACAGGCCTTGCTTCGTACATGCAAGGGCCTGACAAAGGGCAAGCGCTGAAGCTGTTGCAGAATGTTAAGCCAGTATTTCTGTAACAGCCTGTTGCAACAAACGGGTTTGGCATTCACATCCAGGCTGAATCTTCCTGAGCACAGCATGCACCCTGTGTGCTTGGGCTGCGTTCAGGCTACAGCTAAGCTAAAGTGACAGTGCTTTACCTTGGGAAAATGTGTTGGTCATGGAGGTTGGTATGCTTATTTCGGATCAAGAACTCCTCTGTGGCAGGTGATTCACTGAAGAACTAAGCTGCTTTTTCCCTTTTGTACTAACACAAAAAAGCAAAAGGTCCTTATATGGACCTGGATATGATTACATGAACACCTAGACGCCCCTTCAGAGTACTAGGCACGCTTGCACTTACCAAAGGCTCAGTTTTACAGGACCCACCTCTGGGACCTGCTCAGAACTGCAGACCTGCAATGTACAAAAAACTATGACCACACGTTCTTTTCTACACATAGCTGTTTCAGATCAGCTTGCCCCTGACTGTTTTCCAAAGTACTGATTGCCCAAGGTTACCCTCTCCTGAAATCTCTTGGCAGTGCTCCTCATGTGAGCACCGAGTTACAACGAGGGATGATATGAGCGCTCCTTGTCTGCTTCTGTCTGCGGTAGCTGGCTGAGTTACAATCACCATGGAAGTTATCATCAGTCACCGAAAATGAGAACACCCTCACTGAACTATTTACAGAGTAAAAAACCCTAAGGTTCCCCAAGTGCCACAAAGAGATCCCTTTTCCTTGGTACAGTTTAAAACTCCAGTGAATTCCTGTGCGGAAGTACTAGGTTTACCAGTACACAATGAAAACAGTGAATCCAGAGTATTCCTTTTAAAAGACTGAATTGCTTTCCTGTGGCAAAAAGCAATTCTTTCAGCTCTGACTGAATGATTATTTCAAATTACGTGGCTAGCCAATAAAAGATACAGTGCAGAGCTGTTGTTAGTTCTTCCACGTATTGTTTACTTTTTGAGGAACTACTTGTTTTCTAAAGGAAAGTACATCATCCCAGAAAACAAGTGATGGTTTATAAACAGAGCCACAGATAGCACAGAAAGTTCTGCTGAACTATCACATGGCAAATCATGCAAATCCCTGCGTGGAGATGAATGAACACCTCTCACAGATTTCTGGTTTGCACTTGCTTTTGCTTTTGTGCAATGAGAGCAAATTTTCCCTCAGGGAACACATTTGCAGTCGGGGTAGCAGCAAACTAAGGGAATACAGTATGTGTAACCTTTGAGATACTGTAACAAAAGACAAAGAAAAATGACATGGCTTGGAAAAAGTGAAGTGCTGAAATGTGATTGTACACTTTTTGACATAATAAACCTTCAACTTCTTTTATTTCTCAATATTTTTAACTCTCCAGAGGACTAAATCATGGACTAAATCATGACTCTTCTATTCCATTTTAGGGACTGCTCATAGGTACAGAAGGTATAAACCAAAAATAACAGGGAAAAAGAGCCCGAAACAACCTAACTTAGGGGAGAGATGAAGAAAACAGGGTTACAGTGTGGAGTGATAAACTGGGGGGAAAAGTAAATGATACAGGTCCATTGAAATTGCTGAAGAAATGGATGTGCAAGTACTTTAGAGGTAGTACAGCAGTTAAAATCTCAAGTACTTGCAGTCGGTGTTTTGTAGGGTCATTGCTGGGGGCTAGAACTCACTGCAGGTTGTTTTTTTAAATGTTGCACTTATCATGAAATAAATCTATCTAAAAAGCAACTGTGCTAACAAGTATCCCTGTAGAATAGACTTTTTAAAGAAGCTGGATGTGGAAGCTGATAAATTATTAAATTATTACATGCTAACAAGTCTTTTTCTTATGCATATAAATTAGTTAAGTCATAAGAAAAATATTTACATTAAATAGAAGGAGCTACATCTCTTGTAGTGCCTGTGGTTGGTCCTAATGTATCTAACGCTTAACACGACAGTAAAACTATATACAGAGTATACCTGCTACTGCTAAAAATGCCCACGGAAGCACCTCTTTTAGGGACAGGAGATATATTCAGCCCCAGAACTGGGCAGGAAAAGGTTCTGAGCCATATGAAAAAAATAGCATCCCAAATACAGGGAGGAAAAGACAATAATCCATTCTCATGGACTGTAATCCCTCCCTCCTTGTTCACCCCAAAAATCACAGATGGAGCAAATCCAGAAATTCCATTTAGATCATCTTCAATCATTTTGTTTTATATTTACAATTTCTGTGTCCTTACTAGTATATTTCCAATTAAATTAAACCTCAAATCTTGCATTCTATTATTAAAAAATGTCAGAATGAACCCCATATGATTTTAGAACTTTTTGTCCCATATACTTCTCGACTCAAAACATTTGCTAAGACTAACCCTTTCAGATGAGCAATTTAATTTTCAGTGAATTGACAATTACCAATTTCATCTCTGACCTCGCGCTTTAAAAATAGTTCTCAGCAGCTCTAGTCAGAGTATGACCTGGCACAGGAAAGCTTGCTCCTTCCTCCCTTGCAGACTCATTTCTCAGAAAGCTGTAAACCTTCAATAAGCACAGACACAGATACAAACCAATTGCTTTTCTCAATATATTTTTCTGAAACTTTGTTCTTTTCAGCAACATGGATGGACAACACTTTTCCCTGAAGACAGGTGCCTTGGCATCACGTAGCAGTGCAGAATATTGGCGGAAAGAACTCCAGCTACCCAAATTTAGTCAGCAAAAAATGTAAGGCTTTATGTAACTTAGTGTCTCAAAATTATAGTTGAAAACACAGCACGTCAGGTGGATGGCGTTCAAAGGATGATCAGCTGCATAGCAGAAGCTGTCTGAAGAATGTCAACATAGGAATCTGAACAAGCTCTGTTAAGTAAATTTGTAAGAAAAGGTGCATATTTGAAACTTTTTTGTAATGATTGTTTTCTCTCTTTACTCCTATACCGCTTCCTCTGTAGCTTTGGCTTGGGCTAAATTGAGAGGATTTAAAAAGGAAAGGGAAGAATATTCAGCTGAAGATCTGTTGAGTTTGACTCAATGGCTCCGGTATCTCACATCACCACTGCACATTCCCAGACACATTTTCTCAGGACAGTCTGTCAAGGACTGACACCTGTTCTGTCACAGAAGGCTTCTGGACGAGTTTGTCCTGATGGGATTCTAAGATGCTCCAATCCTGTTTACTGCAATAACCAAAGCAAACTTTTGGTCAGAAGATCATGCTGGATATTAATATTGCTGCAAGGCCCCTATCTACCAACCTGAACTGCTGTTTATCGAGGTTTGCTGCTTGCTGTGGGCTTGGATCTCGGACACCATGGAGACATTGATGTGGCTTGTCCCGTCCTGGGACTGTTAATCCCTGCTGCTCTTCCAGGTGGATGCCAGTGCTGCTCAGGGGAGACCTGGAATGTATTGAACATGGCTACATGACTCTGGGTGAAGGCATGGGAGCCCAAATGGTTTTGTCCTTGATTCTGCCGCTAAGAGGTGAATAAATTCTATGAATCAACAACTGTTTGTGCAGCTGGTGTCAATTACAGTGATTTGTTTTTTATGACCACAGGTCTTTTGTGAGTGTCAAAGGCTGTTGGGGAAAAGACAGCATCTCACCTGACTAGGCAGGGCAAAAATGTCTTTGCCAACAGGCTGGCCAACCCGGTAAAGAAAATCTGAAACTGGGAATGATGGGGGGGAAAATTACAACCTACAGTCAAGTGAGAAAGTGATGGACTGGGTTAGCAAGCAAAAGATACAGGGTGGACAAGAGAGACATTGGGCACAAATTGAAATACGGGAAATTCCATTTAAACATATGAAAAAACTTTTCACTTTGAGGGTGATCAAATGCTGGCACAGGTGGCCAGGTTGAATCCTTGGAGATATTCAAGCCCCAACTGGATATAGCCCCCAGCAATGTGCTTTAGTTGTTCTTGCTTTGAGCAGGGGTTTGACTAGGTGATCACCAGAGGTGCCTTCCAGTCTCAACTATTCTGTGATTCTGTGATATTTACATAAAAGCCTGGTTGACATTTGATGTTAAAGGATGTGAGTTTGAAAAGCTGTGAAAAAAACCCTCAGCTAAATAAATGGAAAATGCAATGTAATACTATTAACTTAAAACCACCAAAACAGTAGCACAGCACATCTAACACACACAATGCTCTGTCTGACATCAGACATGTCTGTCTGATTAATTCCAAAATATTCATGTAGAAGGCAAATCAAAATTGTTCTCTGTGATTTACATGACCAATTTGCATAGGGAAAGAGAGCCTTCATACTTGGAGAACTGGAAGTTAGCTATATTCTCTGCTGTTTATTATGTCTCTTTCTATAAAGCCATGCTGGGTCCTGGTTATAAATATAGCATTTTAGTGTTCTGCAGAAGAGCAGAGTGCTTCAGCATCATTTAGTCTTATAATCTCTATGCATTTCAAATCATATCTGTAGCCTAATTTAGGCTGTTTTCTTATGAAATATAACAGTATTTTAAAAGCTGAAAGTACTGATAAAACTGCTTTGGAGTTTTTGCTTGTCATTTTGTTTTGTTGCTTTATTTTGATGCTTTTACTTTTCATCTTCTTCTCTCTCCCACTGCAATAAGCAGACCTGCCATTCTCAAGAACTCTGTGGCATTTCATCTACACTAGCTGAAAAAGGATGAAGGGCAGAAGCTAGGCAGAATAATAAAGGGAAGCTGCAAAGGACGGGAGAAGAGCAAAGGAAAGGAAGTGTGATTTGCTACATGAAGTAAGCAAAGCCTATAAAAATAGGGGTGAAATTAACTCCACATATTCTCAGCTTCAATATTTCCACTTTCCTGGGTTGTCTTAATAGTGGAGAAAGATAAGCTGTTGTACAGTGTAATTCACCTGGGCTGATTTAATTGCCTGCTTGAAGGTGGGATGAATTGTGCCCTAGAAATGCCTCTTTCTGTGTAATGACAACAGAAAGCCTAGAGGATGAGCTCAAATGTAAGCAGGTGCATTTACTGAATCAACCTAAATTCTCTAGGACTATTTTGAGCACCTAAAGTGAAGAAAAGGAAGCAGAAGTGGTTTATGCACCTTGTATCTGCCAGAGCTGGTGATGCCCTAGAGCACCTGGAACATGAATTGCTCAGTATATTTATTTTGCATGTTTAGTGCTGGTTTTCTTTTCTGCTTTCCATCGTGGGATCTGGGTCTGAAATGCAGAGAAGATACGTAGGGTCTGGTTGTTTGACTTGGGGCTGTAAGGGTGACATCTCCTTCCGAGATCACCTGGCTGCCCTCAGTGGCTGCCTAGGTCCCTTCTTCCTCGTATGCTCTGGAATTACTTGCTAGGACTTGATAGTGGCTGCAAAATTCCAGGAGTGGGCAGATGTGCAAATCTTATCAGATCGGTTGCTCCATTCCATTAGCGCAGCTCTGCTGTTTTGGGACAGATAACATCCTTGACCTCAGGATACCTTTTCTCATGAATTTGCTGTGCCAGGAAGCCACAATTCTCAGTATTATTGCAAATGCCAGAAGGAGAAGAAAGATGGTCAAGATTACTAAAGGATCTAAATGGTAGTCTAGAGCTGCTATAGTCTGTATGTGTCCCTTGGGGGAACAACTCTGGAGTGAGCTAGAAATACCTGGTTATGAAGTAGCATTTCAGCAGGGGGGATTCATCCAAACAAGATACTGTACAGGTGAAGAGATAGTCTCATCCAACACTGAAGCTAGGCACAGAGAAAAGACAGAAAGCAGACTTGTTAATCCAAATATGCATGTGTTACATAAGCAACTTCCTGAAAAAACATCACTTTGGAATAGGTTTTTTTCATCTTCAGAGGAACAATTAATAGCAGACAAAATAACTAAGAACTCAGAAGTGGTGAAAAGTGTCTTTCTGCAAAATCACTGAAGGGATTTTGAAAGAAACTTTCCCCTTGTGTCAAAGGCCCAAGTATGAATTCTCTGATTACTCCTTAATAGCTGACAGCCAGTCATGAATTCACTGCTAATGCACAATGAAAAATAATATGATTTCAATGTAAATAATTTATAAGCACCAGCTATCACTGGCAATACAGATGTAGTTAAAAATTACTCCTACCTTACATTTAGGAAGGGACAGGTGTAATGAAATTAGCTCTGTAAAAGTGAGATGTCCTATAAAAATTCAGGATTATATAAATAATTTTTATGACAAGTCTGCAGTAAATTCCAGAATTCATAAAGTTCTAGAGAAGTTTTGTCTGCTTCTTAAGTAAACTGTACCTTGGAGCTCTTGTGATTTCTCTACCTAACCAGTGTTACATTTAGATTAACATATTATTTTTAAATTATCTGTAGCTATCTAAGTGGTGACATTTTGTATATCAAAATATTAGGTACTATAAAATACTAGTATAAATATTTACTACTATAAATTACTACATTTTGTCATGTCATCTGACAGTAAAGCTTTTACATCCTTCCCTATTAGATGTTCAGACATGAATATTTGCATTAGAATATCATGGTATTTGTAATACCGTACATGTTACAGAACAGTTTATAACACTAAAGTGAAATTACTGGAATTATTTGTATTAGAGTGATAGTGATAAACTAATTAAGTAATTTGTAAATAGGATATATATTCATAGATGCTCCAAATATTTATGAATGTTTAACATGCTCAGAGCTCTAGGGTTTTTTAAATGATAAAACATAAGTTGATGAGATACTGCGTTACAAATATATGCTCTTGACTTTGAATGAACTGAAGGAATCCTCCTTTTGAGTCTGCTATTGCTTACTCCAAAAATATCTAAATCTACAACTATTCCTTCCAGATCCCACGAGGCAGACGGTGGTAGCCAGCTACCTGGATGCTTTTTTGTCTCTTAGGATCTCATTAGGTGCTGAGTATACTAGCCACACTTCTGTTCATGCTCCTGCTCCTAAATAACCAGTCTGACCTCAGCCCTGCTAGCTCCTGTTCCAGGGCCAAAATGGGCAATACTGATGTACTGCCTCTCTGAACTCAGCCTCTGGCCGTGGGCTTGCCTTGCTTTTTAGTCTGGCACGTCATAGCCTGAAGCCATGGCAAGTCTTGCTCCCATGTGGCTTCACCTGATGCTGTACTGCAGCTCCACATTCTCCACACCTGGCTCCAAACAGTGTTAGCCTTCAATCCCTGTAACCAATTACTGTGATTGATAATTGTTATTTAAGGTCAGACTATCTCATGAGCATTACTCATACTTGTTTTCACATTCCTACCAGTGAACTCAAAACATTTGCTAGGTAGTGTCTAGGAAGGCAGATACAACAAAGTGCATCTGCAGGGACCTGAGGGTTCTGTCAGGAAAGATGTAAAGTTTTATAAATCATTAAAACAATAACTATTTTCTGTCCAAACATTGGTACCTTAATAAAAGGCACATTAGACATAACTAAGATGGGAAGTCAGCTTCTCAGGAACTAAAAATGTGTGTGGCCTGCTGAATTTTAATTCACTGGCTGCAGCTAATTAACTGTTTGCATTGTCTGTGTTTATAAATATGTTCTATACTCTCAGTAGCTTACTTATCACTGTGTATCCTTTCTTTTTTGCTTTCAGAGTGTTCTGGAAAAAAAACTGAAGCAGAGGCAGTGATCAGTGATTGTGAACCTTCATGAATTACTCAGCAAGAAAAATAATGAAGCTGGCTTATATACTGTAAAACGTTGTTTACTTGTCGATTTGGGCTTGGAGAGTTACTGTCACAACAGCTGAGGTATTGGGATAGGTGTCTGTACACTCCAGGCAACCTGGAAAAAGCAGGAAAAAGCATAGCCATTAGAAAAGATTAAAAATCCACCAGGATTAAGGCTCTTCCATGGGCTTGGGAGCTCAGGGTTGCACTCTCCCACTTAGGCAAAGTGTCGTCACTGACACAGGTACACACATGTGGCACAGATGTAAAAGAACAATCATTTAACAGAGCTGTACATTTGCTGTATCAGAGGGCAGGGCAGGCAGCAGACAGAGCATGCACTAGTGCACATCTGTGCTCTGGTCCTGAGAAGCACTTCTGCATTGATCCTGACCTGAACAGTTTGGCATCTTTCAGTAAATTGCTCTCTGCTTTGATTTTTCATCCTGTTAGTGTACAGCTTCTCTGTCAGTGGCCCATCTGTATGCAGCCTTTGTTGGATTATTTCCCTGGAACAGTATAATTGAAGTTCTTTTCTTCTTTAGTATGAGCATGTTTATTTTTATCTGCCCCATCTGCATTAGTCATGTTTGCTGGGACTATACTACCATTAAGTGGGTCATTTAGAGCAGAAATACCCCACACGTTACTAAATGATGGCATGCCATCAACCACACACAGGTTTTCCCAGTTCTCTTCCACACTGGCTGTTTTGGTGCATTTGCTCTCTCACAGGTAGGAGATAGCATTTAGTACTCTGCTCCAATGTTCCTGTCTACCAAGAGACATGTATTATCCTGTACTATTTCTTATCTTGACAAATTGGTTTCTTCCTGTTGGAAACAGAAATTTCTGCTCTGCAGGCTGCAGCTTGAACTGCTACTCTTTCTGTTCCCTCCTCCTTTCTATGGGAGCCTGGTGTGCTTCAGAAGTTCCTTAGATAGACAGGTGACTATTAATGGCCACTGTGTAATTTTAGGGGGAAAATTTTACGTTTGTATGCCATGTATCCTTTTCTTTACCTCATGCTTTTAGAACACTTTTCAGTGCTCTAGACCTTGCATTTAATCTGTGCTTTGCATTTCCTGTCAGCCACAGGTGGCATTTTGCAGGTGCCATAAATGAGATGTATGGTGCTAAAAAAAACAGACAAGGCAAACGTTAAAGTATCTCTAGTAAAGCCCCAAAGACATTTTGGGTAGGAAGTATGTAATATTGAAAGGTATTTCAAAGGGAAAGGATGAGGCAGCTGGGAAAACAAGACTACCTAATTGTTCTTGCTCCTCGTTTGCCGTATCATTCCCTACCCTGCAGTTAACCAACAACAGACCACTCCCAGTGCAGTTTTTTTCTTGTTCTCTGTAGAGTCAATCTGAGCTGTAGGACGAAGCTCCCCTATGCAGCACAGTCATTTCATTAAGACAGCATCCAGCCCAGAGCCCTCAGCAGAGGAAGACCATAAAGAGCATCAGCCTGAGCACCTAGCAAGGATTTTTCCTGGATTGCAGCTAAGGTTGACTTTACATCAAATGTAAAGATAACAGATGAACCTCAAGAGTAAGATTTTCCTGTGTTCCTGGTGGATCTTACTAGAGGCCATGCAAGCATTATAAAGGGCTTAACCAAATAGAAACTGCTCAGCCTTAAGTAAGAAGAAAGTCATGTACAGGGAATGTGTAGTCACCCCTCTTTGATGACCTGCATATTTCATGTATGGATAAAATAATGTACAGAATAAAGATGTTTCAGGTCCCTAAGTTAATGAACTTCATGGAGCTTCAAAGGAGAAACACAGGTTGCAGAAAAAATGTGGAAACTCAGAGAGGATTTTAAAGGCCAGGCACTCGCAGTCATAGTATCATCAAATATAAATCCATTTATTTAAGGATTGTCAGGCCTTATAAGCAGAAAAACTCAATTTTTGCTCAGCACATGGTGTAAAAGAGATCGATGATGCTGCCCCCACAGATGTGCTCCTTCTTGTACTGCAGGCTGACCTGCCACGGCCAAGCCTCGATGGTGGC
>JANHGB010045226.1:0-17735 GCA_026283785.1 Coracopsis vasa | reverse complement strand
ATACATCATATAACCCAATAAATGCAAAATACCTTCAAAGAGATGAAGGAGGTAAAAAAGAAATGTTTCAGCATAGGGAGTCACATTTTCTCACTAAGCTGCTCTAGAAGGGCCAATGCAACACTTGAAAGTAGTATACGGGTCTGAAAACATATGCAAGTTATATTTTAATTATGCAATTATCCACACAATATTTATAGGAAAATCCACTTACTCAAACCAGTAACAATAAAAATATTGTAGTATATCAAACCATTGCGTGAATGCATTTATTTCTTCTTCATGTATATGTAATAATAGCTTGGAATTTCTAAATTAAGTTCTTTCACCATACTGACAAACCTGCTGCCATTTTCTGCAAGCCTATCTTTGCATGTTTAGGGGTCTCCAGAAAGCTAGGTTCATGCTTTGCTGAAATAAGCAGAGGACAATAGGTCATCCTTCCCCAGTCTCCCAGTGTTAAGCATAGCTGCTGGTGCAGAAAGACTTGCAGCTTTTGTCTCTTACAACTCAGAAGACTAGCACTGATCAGTAATAAACTGCACTTTCCATTAATAATTATCCAGATAAAGCTGGTGAGTACCACCTTTATCACTGGGATAGGACCACTTGATTTGCAAACCACCTTAGATGAGTTACAAGGAAAGACTGAAAGATCCTGCTCCACCATTCAAGGTACAGTGACAAGAGGTCATCTGAGTTCTGATTAATTTTTGTGGGTACAGCTATTTCTCAGGCTGACACAGCACTTGTCACTTCACAGTACTTTTAAAATTCTGCTACATTCCCTTCACTTATTTGCAATATATAAGTCAGAGAAATAATAAATTCCTTTGTCACACTTTTGTGCTATTTGCTTGGCAAGGAATGTGGGAAGATAGAAGACAAGATGAGCAATGACAAGGACATTAGCAGAGCAGCCCAATAATGCAAGCTTAAGTTATAGAGCTTGCATTATTCAGCCTGGTCTTGTGAATATTGGTGATGCGTTTGAACCTTTTAAGGGCACTGACATGAGATTTAGAAACACTGCCCAAAATTTTCCCTTTTCCAAATTTGAATCTGTTGGGTTTGTTGTGGGGCCCTTTTCCCCAGCACTGACACTTTCTTCATTTTTCTTTCATCAACTTGTTATTAGGTTCTATTCTTTTCCTTATTTGCCAGGGGTTAACTTATGTGTCATTCCTTTAACTTATAGCTTTTCTTTAGTTTCATGAATCACTCTGCAATTTTTCAATAAGCGCAGAGAAAATTCAACATGATTATCTGCCTGAATTGCAATAAGAAGCTGGTCCTAGTGATATGCCTCAAATTGCCATGTTACTTACATTTTCCCTTAGACAATATACAAAAAAAAATCATTTGAAATTAAGGTAAGATTACTTTCTAAAGCTATGTCAGATTTCTGACAAGACAGGTAAAGTACGGACATTCAAGGCTCCTATATTTAAAACAAACAAACAAACAAAACCAAAAAAAAAACCCACAAAAAACAAACCCCAAAACCAAACCAGAGACAGAACAAAAAATAGAGAAAAAAAGAAATAAAGAACAAGAAATTACCACCATTTCTTCCATTAGCTTCCCAGAAATCAAATCAGGGAGTGTTGGTTCACAGTTTTCAGATATGAGGGAATCACTTGCTGGCATTTTTTTCTCTATAATAATAAATGAGAGCAAGCATTATCTCCCCTTGTACTCAATCAGACCACTTGAATTACAGCCCCAGATTACAATCAATAGCTGCTGGCGACTGAGGTTATATGGATGCCATCAGAACACATATCTGGATAAATCACTGTGACTGTCACCCCCTCTGCCTCCAAATAATACCAGCATATTTTAAGGCAGATATCATTATTGTGGAAAAAGTTCAGTTTACCACGTGGCATTGAAAGACTGACAAAAAGACCACAATAAAAAACAACAGCAAAGAAGCAGTGAACAAAACCATCACATCCTATAAACTTCACCCAGTACTTAAGAAAAATTGTGATAATTTTTTCTCAAAATGTTGATAAGTTCTTATTAAACTGCTTGATGGTGACTAGAGGCAAACGGCTTATTAATTGTCATCTCATTGTTACCTTGTACCCTTTGCATCTGCTGTTTTTATTCACCTATTGTCACATCTTGATCATAGAATCATAGAATGGTTAGGGTTGGAAAGGACCTTAAGATCATCTAGTTCCAGCCCCCATGCCGTGGGCAGGGGCGCCTCACATTAGTTGCCCAAACATATGTTGCGCCTCACACATGCTGCCCAAAAACATAGACTGTAAGACATTTCAAGAACAACATATGTTTCCATGATGTGTACAGACTATGGCTAAAATAGCAAGGTCATGTTTTCTAACTGGCCTGCAGGTACCACTGTGATACCAACATTAATAAAATCTTGGGAGGAATAAAGCAACCTAACCTATTATGGGAACAAGCTCATCAAAGGAAGAAAGATTTTCCAGGAGAGAAAGACTGCTGTTACAGCTGGTGTCAGCACTATTAGGAAACTGAGAGACCAAATGTTAGCTGGGACATTCCAAATGAATCCTGAGCTATAAACCAAATGGTAATAAACAAAGCTATTTGTCAGTTGACCCCCCCTGGATGTTGTTAACAGGCAAACAGCATGCCCATAGCTCGTGGCAACCCACAGACTCCTAGTGATAAAATCATGACAGCTAACAGATGAATCCTTTCTGAATTCTATTAAATAAATTAATAATCTCAGCAACATCATTACAGCAAAACATCCATCTTCTGCAACAGCTGTGCCTTCATTGCGTGTTGCATTTATTTTCTTTGCTCTTGCCATGCAGTAGAACTTAACTCAAAAAGACTAAACTTCAGTGTATAAATGGCAGACCTATAAAAATAGATTATTTGTAATTTTTATGCAGTTCCATCAGTTTGTGCAAAACTCAAGCTCTTGCTTGAACAACAAAAAAAAAAATTAAAAAAAAATCTAGCTACTCTGTCTCTAAAATAAGCAGCCATAAAATTTGGTACTGTCTGATAAGAATCAATTGCAAACCTTAAAAAACAGACAACTTTCATTTAAAACCCTGTCTGGATCTTTCAATTCAGCAACCAAGATATTAAATTAAATCTCATACGTTCTTGTCCCATCTTTAGCTAACTGCCTAATGATAAACAAAACTTTTGGAAGTTAAGGTATGCTTTAAAATGTACCTACTGCAGTCAAATTGCTTCTGAGTTGTCATCTGTACCTCTGTAACCTGAAAAGAAAAATGCTGCTAGCATTCTCAGGAGGTCATTTCCAGGAGAATACAGCCAAGATACGCAATAGCTTAGGAAAGAAAAATTACAAAAAGGAAAAATTTCATACTTCATGTTGAGTCCAACGATCACTTCTTGAAAATCAAAGGAGTGGCCCATGAGTTCATTTGCTCTGCTAGTCCTTCTATGCTGTGATTTCCAATTGCTGTAGCAACAATTCTTGTAACTTGTTTTTTAAATCCTGGTTTTGGGGAAAAAAAAAAAAAAAAGTCTAATGGAGAGGCCCCTAAGCTGTAGGGCTCTCCATGTTTGATCTGTCAAAAATTCTTGTGCAGTTTTGATTTCCACTTTCATGCTTACATACAAACATCCATTTAAGTATTTTATTCTAATGCAGAGCAGAATTTACCTCAAACTTTTGTCCTATAGTTTTCATGTTATTCTCCCTTTCCCTGAACTGGCCTTGGCACATACTTCAGAACCTACTTTCGTCAGACACAAAAGCGTTTTAAAACTAACTTTAAGTGCTTTGTTTCCTGCATATACATGGCAATATTTCTATGGGACTTAAGATTTACAGAAATTTCCACATTTAGCAGATTTTTGTCCTATTTTAATTAATTTATTTAAACTTTTACTTCTCTACTGCAATGTTGCAGCTCATTCAGCAGTAGAATTACCTATGAAGTACAATATTCTGTATTGCAGAGATCATCTTGGTCGTACACTTGCAATAGCACTAACGGTAGAAATATCTCTTTGGTAAAGTTTCAGCAGCTGTATCTAAATGAGGAACCTAAATGCCCCAAAATTGTGTTCTTGATCTAGCCCTGGTACTGACTCACTAAGATTAAGTTCAGCTCCTCTCTTTAGGGCACGGGTATAAATTGAGGATAACAGTACTTACCCACCAACCAGAGAACATATTAAAAATACTGGCTGACAATGTACTAGGCATAGATTTTGCAGTAAGACTGATTTTAATTCAGATAAAAAAAGTATCCCTTTTCATGTCTTGAAAAACCACACAATACAACTGCTACAGCATTATTTTATTTATATTTTCACGGTCTTGCCTGAGTATCTCACACAGAAAGATAAAATGTAGAAACAACATTTTCTGGAAGACATTTTTACAAAGCTTACAGTCCCAAACATCAAGAAAACGTAGGCTTAGTATGCTGTGAGTAGATTGCCTGCGCTATCTCTTTTCAATGATAGACACTGTCCAGGTTCTTCTACTATAGTATTAGGCACATAACATACAGCAAGTGGCAAACAGTTTTCTCTGAGCATCATACAAGAAAATTTAACAGATTTCCACTGCCTAATAGAACTGAAAGAAAAGATAAAATTTACTACGCCTAATCATTTGAGATACCTATACCTAATCATTTAAGATACTATGCCTACATAAGCACATTGTCATTAAAGAGCTTCAATGATGATACAACAACTAGAAAAATAATTTAAGTGGTTTATAATGTTAGGAGAATACAGTTAAGCCTAGTCAGCTCCATCTGCTCTAATTTATAACAGAGTATCTATTCTTGTCTTTATTTCTGTAAGATGATGTTTGTCTCAGGCAAGAAAGCATTCCCAAGGGCTTCTTTTCCTCTATTCAGTGCTCTGATGTAACATTGGGTGTCAGGAGGACTACTTAACAAAGCATTATCATATTTAGATGCTGAGCCTAAATCTCCTTCCATTAAGTATGAAATAGCCCTCATCTACCCTTTTGGTTTCCTATCCACACCTGCTGTGGCATGGGAATTCCAATAAAAAAGTATTATCATTAAGTTTTTACTGATATTCCCCATATCTATTTTAGTATGAGGAAGAGCACTTTATCTTTTTTCTCCACATAAACCAAGGAGAAAGCTCTGCTTGACTTCAACGGGCAAAGTTGGTTTCAGTGTGCCTTTGCTCTCTGCCCCTCCTGTGTTCATGCCCATCATTACCTCACTGAGATGCAGGTGTACAACATCGCATAAAGCCACAGCATGGACCTGTCCAAGAGCTGACGCAGATTATCACAATCTGTGAACAGTATCAACAGGACTGCTTAACCCAGCACAACATTTGAATGCAGAGCTCAAATTACAGCCCAATTCTTCCAAGCCTTTCTCATGATGTGCTTCGGGAGCCAAACTGCTTAACACGGGGTCATGCAACCCATTTGAGGAGCCAGAGACTAAGGAGTCATTCATTCTCAAGTCCTTCTTGGATCATGGCCACACTGTTCTACAGTGTAAGATAAAATTTAATTAAGTTTCATAGGTTAAAAACATTTCTTCACTGTTGTTGCCTGTCATAAGGTTTAGAAATGCATAATCAAGTTTCTTTTTCACTTTCATTCACAAATTTGTTATTAGATTATTGCACTTGAGAGCTCAGCTCTACTAATTTTTTTGTCGTTTCAAGTGACTATAGAACATTTATTCATAGATTCTTTCATTATTTCAGGTAGAAATAGACATACAGCACAAAAAGTATGGCGTAAACGAAGTAAAAAAAAAACACTACACAAAATACATAAAAAGATCTATGAAAACGTAAGACACCTCACATAACTGTGAAGGTATAATGTAAGCATCTATTTATTCACTGGGAGGGAACACCATCCCTTACAATGAATTATCATCTTTTTATGGGCTCAGTCAGTCATGTGACTAGCCCCTCTGGGCACGAGGGAGCATCAAGGCTCTATCCAAACCTAAACCTCTTCTTGGTTGGGAACATGGATGCCAAAAATTGGGTTTGAAAGGGGAAAATTTTGAATTATCTCTCCAAAGTAGAATTGGATTATGAAGGGAAAGGGGCTGTCCCTGGTCTGACTCATTTCATGAAGAGGCATGGCTGTACAGGAATCAGAAGCATCAGCTGCTGCACAGCCACTGAATCATAACCTCAACCACAAAATAGCTCCGTAGAACATGGCGAGACAGTTCCATGGGCTGAACTCTGCTTATTAACAGAGATAACACGCCCTTCTCAAGATAACAGCCAAGTCTGGGGTACCAAATAGCTCCATATATCCAACACAAGGTCTTCTCTAATCTTCATATCAGTATGGCCCCCAATATCTTGCAAGGGCAGTCGTGGTCATGCTCCAAATGCAGCTGATAGCATTACAAATGATAGGTCAACGACAGAATGAACTGCAAATATTGTCCTCCAAATACATACAAATACCCTTTCTAAAGATCCAACACAGCCATTTATCTGGGGGCAGGAGGGCAGCCTTCTACTGCCTGAGACTTTAAAAGCAACACTGGTTACATAGGTTTGTGGTGTAGTGATTCTGGTGAGGAAGAAAACAAAGATGAAGTAAGAGGACCTTAACTAACCTGGGAGCCCGTCATTCATTTCAGTCCAGTCTTCTGCTCCCTACTGAAAAGTCTCAGCTGCATGTGGATCAGAGAGCAGAAGCTCACCTTATTCATCTCCAGATAGAGGAACAAAAGCTAAGGAATGGCACACTCCAGTAGTCATGCCCTCTGCTTTACAGTTTACCCTCACCTGGTGTGTAGCTGCTCAAAAGGTAGTTCCTGCCATCCCTCCCCCAATTATTATTGTATCAGGTTACAAAGTTTCCTGAAGTCCTTTCAATTCACTGGTCTTTGGACCCAGCTTCTCATCCTGAAGAGATGAAAGTAGGGGAGTAAACCATTCAGCTCAGAAAGTGAGGTCTAAGTGGCCTAGACAGCAGGAGTTAATTAAATTCCAGATACATCCAACCCAATTTGAAGTTCTATTCTGTCTGACCTGTCCCGGTGATCAGGTCATACCATACAAGAGCCAGCTATTCAGGCTGGAATGGGAAGCAGAAAAGAAACCTGACAGCACTCTAACCTGGCATCCAAAGCTCTTACTCAAGAGACTCCTTAGTTCATATGGTACAATGTTAAAATGAAAGACATTGAGGGTGGATCAGTGATTATCTTATTTATATCAGTGGGGCTCACTTATCAAACATACATGTGATAATATTTAGGAACGAGATTACTAGTCATTACTGTAAGAATGGAAGATATTCAACTTAATTTCATGTATCAGGCAAAAAGTGCCCCCAGCTGCCCTACTGCACCATGTTCCAGCTAGGGCTGAGGTGTCCGAGTCAGGCACAAGAGAGAGATAATCCAGATTGACTGGCACTGGCCTTGGAATGGTCACTAGCCCAGAGCAGTCATAAAATTATGTTCCATGTATTCATGTTGTCCACCTAGGCAGCCTAAACACAGAGCATCAGACTGTTCATAAATTTCATTGTTCCTCATGGCAGCTGATTTGGGAGCTCTTCTGGATCCACAAGAGCCTTGTAGTATCTCCTGCCCAATATCGTTAACCTGCTATCATCACAAGACTGAGATGGGTTATCCAAGAGGTTGACCACACTGCAGAAAAACATGTTCTGAGGCAAGCTCTGAAGTACTGGCTTGTTTGCTCTGGAGCTGTGAGGACACCATTAAGGATACAGAATAGACAGCAAATTTGGCTACGAGTCTTGACTTCAAAGTCATTCTTGTACCATGGGTTAAACGCATCCCATGCTCCCACAGCTTGACTCCTTCTGCATCAGATGAATCTCAGTTAGAAGTGAAAAACCTTATACAGTGGTTCTAATTTTGAAAATTTAAACCTGATTTATGGTATCACTTGATTGAAAATCCCAGAATTAAAACAAAAAGATAAAAATATTTTACATAATGATAATTTTGAAGAAAACTTTAAATTACAGACCTTAAAGTCCCTAAAAATAAGAACATACAATTTTTGTTTTCTTGTTTTTCAGAAATCCAAATGTTCAACTATAAATTCTCTAACAGAACTGTCTGCTCCACAGGGTACAACAGCAGACATGCGCAGGTGCCCTTCCTAAAAGGCACAATTTGCCTTTTGGCTCTACAACTTTTCCAGGTACCCACCAGTGCTTCCAATGACATCCAGGAAATAATCTCATTCCTAGTGGGAGCACCTCTTTCTTAGAGAAAGAAGGCCCGAAGTGTCTGGATGTGTTACCTCCCATGCAAAAAAATCAGATTTCTCAAAAATCTAGTACCTATCACTGTAGATTACAGCACAGAGATGCACTAAGTTTTTCTTTACTGTTGGTATAAAGTGATCTAAAAAATAAAGGAAAAATACTAAGCCACTGCTTATGCTCTTTTGGAAATACATGATGTTACCCCTTTTTGTTTAACATGTTCAAGTCTTCTCCACAGTGTATTAGAATCCCTAGAATCAGACCAAAGGGACGTTTTTTTCCTGTAGCCTTAACTGCCTGCTTAGTAAACCCCAGAATACCTGCAAGTGGAACTAATACTTAGAAGTCCCCGGAATAAGATGAGAATAGCACAAGTATCAAATTACTCCAAACCTCCTTCAATTTCCCAAATATACATACTGAAGCAGAAGAGTGAAACATACTATTGGCATTTCCAAACCCTTATACAGCATTAATCCACCATAGAGGCAATATGACTGCCCACAAATCTCAGTTTCTTTTCCATGGTAACACTTGTAGCTAATAACAACTTTTCCACATTCCCCAACCTATTTTTCACTTAGTAACTGCAATATCGTAAAAGCACTCAGTTGCAGGTGTAAATTCTGTTGACCTTTATGCCTGCAGATCTGATATTTGGTTTGTATGCCTGCAATTCACTACACTGACAAAATGTGGGCCATAATCCTACAAATCAGATTGAGGCTCTAAGAAGTAAAAACTGCAATGGACAGACTTTTCAGAAAATTTATTAATTTATGTTTTGTGTAAGCAAGTCATGCAATAAACAGCCATTTCTGTCCTGTGCTAATTCATAGCAGATGGGTCACACCTATACGTATTGCACATTCAAGCCCCTGGTTTCTTTGGCACCACTATATGTTTACAATTTTGTCCAATTATGACACAGAGTAAGGATATTTTGAACTTAGTAACGTGTATTTCCTATAGCTCCACAACTCTGTAAGAAGCTATGTGCCTCTCAACCATCATGAGAAATTCCTTACTACTAATTCTCGCAATATCCAGTCTTGCTACAATCCTGCAACCCAAATTTTTCCCTTACTGCTTTTCAATAAGGAGTCAGTTTCTTGTACTTTTTATTAAAATGGTGAGAAAACATACAGCCTTTGACTGCGATGTTATTGTGCTTTCTTCTAAGTCATTAAAATGACTGCATTCTCCTGATCAACAAAACTGTAAAGAGGTAGAGTTAAAATATTCAGATAAAATCCCTGTATGAGGAATATATATACATTTTTCAGGTGAGAAACAGAAAGTATTACCAGTCTTTATGATCAAAGCATAAAAAGCAATCATTACAAGACTGCATTATTTCTGATTTTCACTCACAAAAAATGGCACCCTAAATCATCAACAAATAACACAACAGATTGGGGTTTTTTTTTAAGATGCCTAAGTATTTTAGAGGAATTAGAAAAAAAAATCTCTCAGGAGAAGAGTTAATAGCTTCTTTCCAGTTTTGTTGGACAGGTGTCCAAATCATAACAGCCTCTTACAGTTAAAGTACAAAAATAGTGTTCTTATTGAAGGGCCACATTTTACTGAATTAACCACAGCTTTAAATCAAAGATGTTTTCTTTTTTTCCTCTGACTCTTTGCTCTTATGTTCATTATCATGTTACTTTAACCCACAATTACAAAAAAGTATTTTTTCATGGATGGACCACAACATAACCACAACTTAAAAGTTTTTAAGGTAAAAATCAGACTTTTCAGTGAATCTTGTTTATGTTATGTGTTAACTCATGCCTACTGATAAATACAGCTTTATGCTTATTTTGATCAGACTTGCAGAGCAATCTGCTGCTTTTTTCACTCAGATGAAAAAGTAATAAATGCCATGAAAGTGATGTATAATCTATCCTTCAGGCAATTCCAGTAGTTCAGTTGGGTAATTACACAAAGCAATTTCCATCCTTTCAGCTAGAGTCAATAACGAACTGTGAAGTAAAGTTCTAGAAACACAAAGGCATTAACGTGTGTCACAGTCTTTGACCCTCTACACAGAGCAGAACAAAGGTGTGTCTGCACATCCATACAAATCTCCAAACCATTCAAAATGTTTGGAGCTTGAACAATCAACCTTCGGATGTATTACTGATGCTATGAAGACCTGTGTACACCTGCACCGTCCTAGTGCTTTCAGTGTGTCTAGCTGCACGTTAACAGCCTTGAGCCAGAAATCTGCCAAGTCTACAGTTAAAATCTCTGCAATGAATATGGTGGGACAAGTGCTGGACTTCTTGATCACATGTATAAATATATGTAGCTAAATACTTGATATTAAAGTGACACCTTTTTTTTAATTTTATTTTCCAGGTAAATATCAAGATATAGAACAAAGGTGGGGAGAGTAAGGAATAACAGGTAAGAAATTTTTCCTGAAATGCGAAATGGCTTATGCTTGAACCTAGAGTAAAGGAGTACACAGAAATCAAACATTATAGTGCTTTATCTGCTTCTAGAGCACAGAAAAATGGTATGGTCTCTGCTAAGTCTGAGATTTAATCAGATTTCTTTTTGGTTCCATTAGTTTCACAGATCATGTACAAGTTGCCCTATAACATAAGGCCTGTAGTGGGTAATCTATTGCTCATGCCAGAGACAAAAACATTAAGATTGCCACATAAAATAATTGAAAACAAAGCATGACACTGACTGTACTTTAATATATTGTCTGCTTTAAATGTAGAATGTATACTTTAAAATATTTCTTCATAGTATCAGATTCCTTTTCACACCCAATAATTTGTAATAAATTACTTTAATCACAGCAACATTAACAATGTGCCTAGGGCAGACAGGTAGATACACATATCTAATAGCCTAATTCATGTGGCAACTGATTGCACAGAAGAAGGGAAATTTCATCAGCTTAGATTCTAATCAAAGAAAAGGTCAAGTTTCCTGCAGCTGTAAGTCAATTGTAGGAATGATTAAGGGTGCATTCACCTGCCTGGTAGGCACTCCTACTCACCCATCACAGCCCTCCCCACAGCCTGGCCTCTCTCCTTGTCCTCTCTGGGAATCAGGTGTCTGCCAGCAATTAGCCTTAATGAGACAGTAGCATTTTCCTGAGAGAGATGTTGAGAAGCCTAATTGCAGAAAGCAACTGTAGAGGCTCTGCCTGCTTGAAACAAAGCTGTAACTCCTGATCTGCCAGGTAGTCTGCAAAGGTCATGCACTGGACAAGTATACCTCCAGCCAGTAAAAGCAGCTGGGAATGCTGATCTTTACAGACTTCCAGGAAACAAGAGTTTTGGTACAGTACTTGGAAACTGTTACACATCCTCAGCGCAGACAGCTTGGTCTGTAGGTACAGCTTGGTCTTCAGGTACTGATATCTGCTGCAAATTTTGAGCGGCCTGCTCTCCACTTAAAACAGTAATATTTTCTGTGAAACTAACACCTTGTGTTTTACTTCTGTAGATAGCTTGTGGTGTAGGTGCATTCATTACACTGTAGTTACTCATATTACAATATGATTCTAATTTTGATGTCTGTAATTACTACCAGTTCATATAGCTAGAAGCTTAATTTAATGCCTGAATTACTTTTAATGAACTCTTAAATTCCTTACTTTCATATTTGATACATGCACTTACTGCAAAATTCCACTATCAGAAGATTAACTTAATTACCTTATTTTCAATTGAACTTTTATTCTTGGGCAACTCCTAGTGATCTGTGCACTCACATCTTTAATTAGTCTCCAGCACATGATGCATTTCTGTGTTGAGAATGCACTATTTTAATTGCCTTCTTTAGGTACCTGGTAATTGCGTACAGTTTCCAAGCTTCCTGGAGTTACATGTGTGACAGGGATGACAGTTTCAGTTTTAGACACAGTTCATTACATAACACAACCTGACTGAAACCCATCAGTAAAGCAGTGCAAAGATTTTACCAAGCTCCTGTTTCCTGAGTTCTGTAAAGAGTATAGTCAAGAAATAAATCTCATGCACACAGTTCCACCAACAGTGCTTTGTGATGCTGTGCAGTTTTCTCATAGACTTATAAATTCCATTAAAGCTCATTGGTTTTCACTGTATGAGCGTATGGCTGTTATATCACAGAATCACTCCAATAAGTTAAATGTAAAATAAATTTGCTACAACCTCAGGGAGTAAATCCATGTCTAACACACTGCACTGATTACTCCCACTCAGAGCTGAGTTTCAAAACCAACAGAGACACCGAGTATCAAATGAAAGTCCTTACCACACCTGCAAAACAACTATCTTCCATTACCACTACAATGACAGCAACCCCAATAGGTATCCTTGCAAACTTGCATAATAATAATGTCATTCAGTCATCAGAATTTTTTGAGCAGATAACAGAATAATTGAATTTGAAAGACACTTGCTGTTATCTTTCTGGCTAGGAAAAGGACTATTATATCATTTTTGACTGGACGAAATAATTTCAAGAAATTAATGCACAACAGGTTAAAATACCTTTGAGCAATTAGAAGCATTAGATCATATTTAGTGCAGTAAAATACTTTGCATTCATGGGACTTGGATTTATCCTGCAGTTTCTGAAAGCAGAATTTGTCATCAAAAGACTAAAACAGGTTGCAAAATGATCCAGGTCCTTTCATGGTTAGGATTAGTGGATACTGCTCATTTTTACTGCCTAAACTATAGCAAGTTCCTGTTTCTTAAGGCCCTAGAAAGAAGCATAAGACATATCAATATTTATCACACTGTGATCAAAATAAGTAGGAAAGCACAAAAATAGCTTTTTTTTTATTAGTAGATTTTCTGAGGTATACAATTTTACAGTAGATGTGAAAATGCTGAATAGCAATCAATGCATCTAATCTCATCAGTTAACTGTTGTAAAATCTGAGATGAGATGTGTTAGCCATCTTATGTGCATGCCTACATAACAACTTCTGCTCCCAAGAGAGCAAGCGATGCCATGCAGGCAGAGGTTTTCTGCACAAGTTGTTCCATTGACTTTGGTAACACTGTTCAAATAGGTAAAGTTAAGCACCGTTTTTGAAGTTTCCTGATAACTGCTACTAAGAGATATGATAATGTGCAATAGAAAGAGGAAATCAAATGTTATAAACCACTACAAAACCAAATGAGGTGGGCTTCTTTACATAGAAAATACCATCAATTCTGAATGAGGTCAAGAGGTACAGAGAGTACGTCTCTCTTCAGAAAACCTGCTTAAACTTTTGAGTCTGTAATATGGAGAACACATTTATGCCAAGAGAACAGAAAAAACTCAGAAAAGCAACTTCTCAGTTGTTGTTTCCTTTTCTGTTTGGTGACCAGCATAACATAAGCACAGTGATGAAATGTGTCCTGTGACAAATTCTGCTCAGCTATTCAAATCCGTTGCATACAGCATTCTTGATAAGTTAAGCATCTAAAATTGTTTTACCAGTGTTAATGTGCAAGTTAATTGAAGGTCTTATATGAATTCATATAAACTACTGAAGATTGATTAAAATAGCTTTACGAAAAGTACTCTAAGCCAATGCTGTTTTACGTTGTCGATTAGTTTCTTGATGAGATTCCAGAGAGAAAAGAAACATATTAAGTTAAAGAGCAAAATGGCACTGAGAAGAAAAATCCAGTGATGCAGTTTAAGCACAAATGTTCTTCTCCACAGCGCATACGGGCTCTTTCTCTATATGTAGCTGTGTGTATACATACATACACACAGGTCATATATAGAGACAAAGCCCTTGTGGCTCTTCTCTCACCCTTCACATTTCATTCCTCAGATACTACCAAAGCAAACAAAGAGGGATAATGCAACAGGACACCAACTGCTACAATTTTCTGCTCTTTTGAAAGGTAGATTTTTAGGCTGTTGGTATTCAGAAAAAGTTATTTAGTGCTACTAGTTTACTGCATTAAAAAAAAAAAAAAAAGATGTGCTCCAGAAATGTGGGCTTTTTCTAGGATTTGCAGGTTTTTTATAAGTGTCCTGTTTCAGCAGGTGCCAACTATTCTTATTTTGTGGAAACTTTATAGTCAATAGGTGATGGAAAAAGGGTCAACAAAATTCACTGGCTGACTTTTTCAGCTTAATGTTAACAACCTAACCAACAGCTTGCGTAACTCATAACCACACGCAATTTAATGTTTCTAATGGTGATTTGCTTAGTAGTTCAAATAATAGCTTACATATTTGTAATTAAACTGTTGCCTAACAACCCTAATTTAATGGGGGATTACTGGCCACTTTGCCTGTATGGAGCTTTTCGCATTTAAGACAATCTACTTCCTTATCAGAAAAAAGTATCAAAATATATACATGTGTACACATACAACACACACGCACATGCTTTGCTCATCAGTTCTGAATAACAACTTCTTTTGTCTGCTTTTATATGTAGAAATGTTACAGAAATAAATAAAAAGTCATTGTCAAGACCTGTCCTTTTTGTCTTTTTTTTTTTAAACAGAGCTAA
This sequence comes from Coracopsis vasa, assembly GCA_026283785.1. NCBI lineage: Eukaryota > Metazoa > Chordata > Aves > Psittaciformes > Psittacidae > Coracopsis > Coracopsis vasa. The sequence goes on along the minus strand of JANHGB010045226.1, from coordinate 3,021 downwards.
ATTTCAGGTATATTCACAGCTGATTCAGATCATCTTTTCTACAGCTCTTTACTTCACAGCCTTCTGGGAAAAAAAAAAAAAAAAAATGTGTGGGACCTTAAAACACACACAGGATTAAGCTAAAAAGTCACAAAACTATGTAACCCAAATTATATCTTTCAGCATTTCATTAGCTCAACAGAGAACACTTAAATAGTATTCATGGAAAAACTAATTTATTTGCAGGTGTATAGTTATCATGAAACCATTTCCCTCGTTTTTAATGTAGTATGGTATTTTTAATTAGGTTTGAATCTTTAACTAGATTCCACAAATCCTTTTTACTTATACAGCCCATGAAATTTTAAATTAATTTTTTTTTTGTTAACTACTTTCTGCAAGGCTTATAAATATTCAAATTTGAGTTCAGGAAATGAATAAACACACTGACTCAGAATTACATATTTTGATTGATACGACTTTGCCAAACATTTCTTGGAAGATACATAACAATTTTTAAATCTCTAAATGCCACAAAATGCTATTTGGTAAATTCTTACAGAAGCAGATGAGAGATGGTTTTCCAACCCACCTAATAAAAATTAATTGAGAAAGGAAGCCCTGTACGGTCGTCCCATACAGCACACCACTGCATTAATTTTTTTGCAAAGTTTGTAGCTTAAAATTCCAGAAATGCTACAATGCTACTTGCTAAAAGCCCAGATTCTTTACCTTTTCACATAGTGATTAATACATTGACTATCAATCTTTCAAATGATTATTCATATGCTTTATCTATGTCAATAAACATTTTATCAGGCAATTTTTACAAACAAGCAACTTTCTTCAGCTTTTCAATGGATTTCAAACAGCAGCAGCAGTGATCGTCTGGAAAATCATACATATAAAAAAAAGAATTTGAGTTAAACGAGTTGATAGGTTGCAGTTACAGTTATGGTCAAAGTGATAGGTGAGGCATAACTATTTAGAATTTAGAATAGTTATGCCTCTATCTAGAAAGTTAGACTTGTTTTCTTCACTGTGCTGAAGAAAGTTGCTCAGCCTTTCTTCATGAATGAAGTTTTCCCCTTGCAAATAGATCCAACTGTAGGTAAGCCCTACTGAAATAAACTGTGTTTACCTCTCCAAGACCACAGTGCTGTTTCCTATAATCTGACAAATATTTCTGTGAAAACAATTAAGCAGGGGAAAAAAAGCAAAAAAAAAAAAAAAAAAAGTGTTTCCAGTTGTAGGGAATAACATATTTCATCAGCTATCTGACTGAATCTAGTCCTGACTTTATTATGCTCCAACAGGTTTATGTAAATAAAATATCATGGTTAATTTTGTTTATGGCCAATTCAAAACTGCTTCCTTACTTTACAAAATAATTAAAAGGGATTTTTTTTTTCAAAATTTCAATTATTCAAACCGATTTTTAAAGTAAAAAGTTTACATTTTATTCTGATTGTAAGCAACTATCTTACGTTTTGTCTCATCAAAAGTTGATATGAGAATAAAAATTTCACTATTTCCCATAAAAGTTAAAATCACCTTTCCTGAGAAAAATTACATTTTTCACTAGTGGGAAAAAATTTTGCTTTATCTATTTAGATAAACAATCACTTTTCTTTAAATACATGACTAAAAGTACTTGCTTGTCCTTTGAATAGTTTTCTGTCTACAACTATTTCAATTAAGTACTTTTTAAAGTATACCTGATGTTTTCTTATCTCAGTGATTGATGGTTTTGATGCTAGAAATATTTCATGTTATCATTTTAAAATGTAGCAAAGTTACAAGCATATGGACATTGTTTATTTCTCATATTAATCACAAAATGTTTGAATGTGTACGGAACTTGGCCAATTTCAGCTACTGCAGAGTATCTCAGAGGGTATATTAAATTCTGGTTTAATATAAGTGGCTGAATTTCTCTTTTAATAAAATGTCACCTTTCTTCTTGTAAGTATAGGAGACTGTGCCTTCAAAGCCTTTACCTTTCTTAGCAGGTACGTCTATATGGAGAAATACTTTTTCAGATATGCATTTTCAGTTACAATTCCACATTTTGTATTATGACAGACCAACACGATAATGCTAAACTCAAGAGGTAATTACAGAGCAATAAGTTTCATGATTGAAGTGCTGATTTATCTAATTATTTCCACAGCCATGTTCGTCTTATATTTTTATCTCTAAAACACATCAAATTTGTTGTTTGCACTCCTGTTACACACAGACATATGTTAATTCACCGATCTTTTCTATCTCTTGGTCTCCCAGTTGATGAGATGACTTTCATGATATATTTATCAAGCTGAAGAATCTTGCTTTAGATAATTTAGCATAATGAAGCCTGGTTGTCTGCTAGTTCATCATTAGGGTTCCAACTTACCAATGATGTATTACAATGCAAAAAATTCAGATGGTTCAAGGTAATGATACATTTTGTTGATACATCAAACAATTCAGAGTAATGACTAATGATTAATTCACTGATATCTAATCAAAAGAACATTGCATTGGTAATACATTACACTTAATAATTGTAACAACATGTCCTTAATGATGCTCCGAATATTAGTATCAGTGCACCATCAGTTGAGAGGTTTAGAATGTAAAAACCCACACTTGAAATGAAATCATTGTAGAAAACAGTTTTAAAAATGCAGCTATCTCCTTAAATGCCTTAATATTTTTACTTCAAAGAGAAAACACAGAAGAGAAATTCTGAATTTAATTCCCATAGCTTGCTGTAGGCTGCAAGGAATGAATAATTCTTCTGCATGACAGTTACAGACTGTCTCTAGTGTCAACATGGATGAGCTATAAAAGGGTTTTTTTGCCAGATTTGTGTTTTAGAGTGCACGCATTAAGTATCTGATCATACACCAATTATTGTGCTATTCCACCTCTAAGGATTGAGTAGAAGTTCTTCATAGAACTTAGAACAGAATCATAGAATCATTTAAGTTGGAAAAGACCTTTAGGATCATTGAGTCCAACTGTAAACCTAGCACTGCCAAGTACCTCACTAAA
>JANHGB010045223.1:0-49135 GCA_026283785.1 Coracopsis vasa | reverse complement strand
TGAGCACTGCCAGGGATGAGGCAGCCACAGCTTCTCTGGGCACCCTGTGCCAGTGTTCCAGATTCCTCCATGATGAAGAGGGATGCACAGACTTCTGATTTTTGACCTTCCTTTGCTCTGCACTGGTCTTCCTTGAACAGCCCTTCCATACTTTGATTTTCAACTGACTCTGCAGGTTCTATTGGGCAAGAACCTGCATTACGGTGTTCCTCATGGATGCTCTTTATTTGTCTGGTTCAGGAGAGTCTGTCCTCATTGTCAGAAGATTTTCTGGCTGATAAATAGCAATGAGACTAAGCTGGGCAGAGAGCTCAACTGAGGTTAAAGGCTGAAGTGGAGTCACCAAATCCTGCTGCTTGCTCACTGTGCAAGTTGGCTTTGCCGATCCTAAAGGTCATCTGTCCCTAAAATCTATTTATCAAAAATAACTTTAAATTCAGGGTTGAAAACTTTATCACAGCCCTTTTGACAATGTTAAGTCAAATACCAGTTGAGAGTGAAATTCAGAGAAGTGAATCCATCTTTTTTATTGTTTCGGCGAGGGCCATGAGAGGTGTTGCTGGTGCCTTGCATTGAAACCTTAGGTGAAGCACAAGTGGAGACTTGGATCTGAGAGCTTTCCAGAGCCCACTGTAGCATGTGGGTGGTTTAACCAAGCTGGGTTGATCTGTGCTGGGCTCCTGAAAACTCCCAGCGCAGATCTCTGGTGGGTAAGATATCCCTGACATGGTGTTCCCCTTTCTCCATGTCCAGTGCAGAGTTTTTTATGCAGAACGTTGTGCTCTCAGGTGATACTGTCAGGAGAGCCTCTTCTTCCTCTCTGTGCATGATGTGCTCTACAGTCCTGGCTGTCCCCAAGCTCTCTGCACCTTACTTTCCAGGTGGAACCAGGTGTGCAACCGCTGGGACCTGCTTCTGAAGGACATGAAAATTTCCCTCCCAGAAATGCAATAGCAGACGAAGAGAGCAGCCAACAGATACAGCAGCTGGTGAGTGGTGAGCCTGGGTTTGGGTGAAGGAGTGCTCTACTTTCCCTTGGGGTTTTCACCCATGCAATCCAGGCAGAGAGCTTGGGGAGTGAAGTCTTTCTAGGTGCAGGAGCTCTGCAAAAGTGGGAAGCCTGGGGAGTCAGTGAGAAAGCACAGGCCATCTGCATGGAGAGAGTTGCTGGGTGGCATCTCCAGGTACTGGGCTGGTGGGAGAGTATGTCACTAAAATGAGAGGGAAACATGCCAGTAGATTTTGTGCTGTGTTTGGTTTAGCCTTACTTGAACTGGGAACAGGTATAACTAACCTGGGACAGATGTTATGTGGAGAATATGTTCCATGTGAATTATTCCAGAAAACTAGGACTGTTCACAAGGAGGTTTGGCAGCTTTTATCTGTCTGAGGAACCAAGAGTGGTAGCAAGAAACTGCAGTTAAAGGTACATAACCAGAGGGATATCTGCTCTGTTGAATTAGTCAGTTGAATTAGAGTAGGAGCTAAGATAGCACAGCTGGCATTTCAAGCTGGATATTTTGCTCAGCTCTGTCTTCTTGTCCTCCACATCCTGTTCTCCACACTGTTCCGTATAAAATAGGAGCAATCTGTGCAAATGGGAAATGTAGAACTGTTTCCAGAAGACGAAAGGCTTGGGGGAGGAGGGGAAGAGCTGCTTCACTGGGAGAGCTTTTGGGCTTTTAAAAAATCTCCCTGGGTTTCTATATTGTTTCTGCTTGTCACAAAGATTTTCTGAAGAAAATAAAATTGGTTAATGCAGCATTGGGGTTGAGAAGCTGGGCTTGAATTGCTCACACATTTCAAGAATGTGGATTTGTTGATCTACTTATGCCTGTTTCATGCAGGAATTTGAACTCAAGAAAAAGCGAAAAAAATGTGAAAACCTTGAACATGAAGTGAGGAAAAAGCATAAAAGATGCAAAGAACTGGTAAGTGTTCTTATTGACTGCTGCTGTGAGAGTGATGGCAGAAGAGCAGCCAGGGTGTTGTGTACCTCTCTTGGGCTCTCTTCAGTTTATCTTAATAAGGAGCCACCAGCCTTTCTCTTAATTTGAACAGTGTCACAAACTCTAGGCTCCAGCCCTTGACGCTGGAATTGTTTGTTTAGTCTGTCAGCTAGCTGTGGCTTGAATATAGCTGCAGAAATGACTGGATGGAGCTCCGTGGCCTTTGTGAGCTCAGGGAGACACTTGACATTTTCACAAGCACTCCAGACAAGTAATGAAAGATTTCTGCATCTTGAGATGGTAATTGCACAGACCAACAGTCTTTTGCTCATGCATCTTATTTGTTGGATGAAATCTCACCTCTGTTTAATGTCATGGAGGTTTTGCAGGTCATATCACAGCATCTGAATTTCTCCCTTCTTTTCCACTTTGCTGAGCAGCACTGGTGGCATGAGTAATTGTGATAATGTGTAGTTTCAGCCAGGCATACTTACCTTCTAAGTAGATATTTTATGTCTTGCTCAAATCTCAGTTCAGGTCAGTTCTAATGCACAGCTCAGATCATGTGCAGTTCATTGTGCATAGCTCGGTGTCATTGTCTGAGTTAGAGTGGAGCATTTAAGGAACACTAGCTTTTCAAGGTCAGAAAGGGACCAACTCACTGGGATGTAGGCTGTGCACACAGGGAATTAGCTCTTGGGATAGCCAGACAATATTTGGTGATCTGTAAAACATTGGGATGGGGAAATGTATGTGTGAATATGTGGAGTCGTGTGATCATGCAACTATTGAATTCCTCTAATGCTGTACAAAGTTGCTGCAGAGGGACTGGACCTGACAAAATCAGTCAGTGTCTCTCCGTATGTCCATGGCTGTCCTGCCTGCTCAGAGACAACATTCTCTAAGGCAAGAGGGATAGCTAGCTCTTATTGCTGAACTCCAGACTGGATCCTGGTGTCAGAGCCAGGCATTTAAAACTCTGGAGTTTGCAGTTTAGAACTCTCTTCCACATAATTCTTCCAAATAATATTTCTTCTTAACTGAAATCTGTCAGGAAGACTCTGATCTTGAATCACCAGAGAAAACTGATCAGTTGTTGTAGGTGGAGATGTAAATAATGTGGCACTGGAGCTGTGAAGGAGACAAGGAAAGGTCTTTCTCTATCTAGGCTTTGAGGCTACATAAAAAGAAACTTGAAAGATGGTCTGCCACAGGGCTGGTGTCTGCTTGAGCAGTGCCGCATGTTTTTGACTTCTACCTCTCAAGCAGCATCCCATCAGCATCTTGTACCATCAGTCAACAGGAATAGTGGAGCTGCCCTGCTGAGCTTTGGGGGAGTTAATCTGAGGTCCGTGGTGTGGTAATGCCTGCTCTTTCTGGACAGGAGATCCAGCTGCAGGAGGTACAGAGTGAAAATGCACGACTGGCTGAAGAGAACTTGCAGCTGAATGAGAAGGCTGGATGGGCAGGACAGGTAACAATCAGTGTCCCTGTTTGTCAGATGGAGCATTGGCTTCTGTAAAATTGTACTGAGGAGAACTTGCTGGCAGTTTAGGTTTTCAAGTTGCCAGCTGAGTAGTGGTCATGTGCCCACCTCTGTCCTGCGCTACTGCGCTACTGCATCATAACTGCAAGCAGAGCAGCTACTGACCTGTTTTTATTAGAGTTTCCCAAGGCTTGAGTGAGATGCTTTGTCCTTAGTTAAGTTCATGCTTGGTTTACCTGTGGTAACTTGTTCATGAGTTCATAACCAAAGACGGAAGGTGGTTGGTAGGGAGCAGGATGCACTGGTCACAGCAGAGCCCATCACTGCAGGTGGTGCAAGCATATAGAATCATAGAATGGTTTGGGTTGAAAGAGACCTTCAAAGCTCATCTAGTCCAACCCCCCTGCAATAAGCATATTCAATGAACATATTCAACTAGATCAGGTTGCCCAGAACCACATCCAGCCTGGCCTTGAATGGCCAGGCTGCACCAGGGATGGTGTATCCATCACCTCTCTGGGCAACCTGTGCCAGTGTTTTACCACCCTCATTGTAAAGAATTTCTTCCTCACATCCAGTCTTGATCTCCCCTCTTTTAGTTTGAAACCATCACCCCTTGTCCTATCACAACAGGCCCTGCTAAAAATCTCTCCCCATCTATCTTATAGGCCCTTTTTAAGAGCTGAAGGTTCTTATGGTGTGTTTGAAAATCCTCAGTCACCTCTGACATTATTTGTCGTGTTGGAATAGGGGTTTTGGTGGCTGATGATGTGGCAGGGGAACCCCCCGTGCAATTCAGATGGAAACCGCAGAAGCTTCAGGCCTTAGGACAAAGGCAGGATATTTGCAGTGTTCAGTTAGCAGAGCAGATTTCAGGGGAGGGTGGTTGCACCTAGGAGGATTGTGTTCTAGGAACATGTTGCACGTAAGAATGATGGAAGAGTTGGTACTCCATGGATTTCTGTGCCCAGCTCCTTCTCTGTACAAATGTAATCCACAAGAGCTAGAAAGCCACTTGTCTGTCCCGTGTGTCAGTGTTGCCACCATGCATAAGGTTTCCCACATATTTAATAACTGTTTGTTCTCAGTAGAAATGTTTGTCTTCTCTTGATAATCTGCATTGCTAATAGTCATCAAGCCAGAGTGCACTTTAGAACCAAAATAAGTTGCTGGAATTTCCTGCAGTAAGTGGAAAAAGTTCAACATGATTTCAGCAGGCTGCTGAGCTTCCTGTACTGTTCTCTACGTTTAACCCTACAATCTAGGATTAAAAAAGCTTGTAGACCTTTGTGCTTTGGTCATATCACTTCAGTCTGTAGCCTGTTCATATCCCAGTTCCTTCCTTGCAAATGAGGAGGGGAGATGAGTTTAGTGCGAATCAAGTGTTTGCCACATTGAGGACTGATACAACTGCTTGTGTATTTGTTCTGAGTGAAGGCCAGGGGGAGAGGAGGTTCATGGTTTCGGTATCACGACAAGTAGAAAGCAGGTCTGCAAAACAACCTACTGAGATACAGAAATAAATTGTCCTTCATTATTTATACCAGGAATACCTATGACTACATGTGGATACTGTGCTAACTGAAAATCCTTTCTCTTCAGGTTGAAGCTGAGAATGCTGACCTGAAATTGCAGGTGGTTTTGGTTACTAAGGAACGGGATTCAGTAATTCAGACAAATCAAGGACTGCAAAGCAAGCTGGAGAATCTAGAGCAGGTGCTGAAGGTCAGTAGGACCCACATGGCTGGAAGGACTGTCTGGACACTTCAGCAATTTGGGTGGGAGGGGAAATAAGGTGGCCATCACTGATTTAAGAATTTTCTTTGACTGTTGCTCTGGTTTGTGGTAAGAGTTTCTTACTTTCTCCTCTGCTTGATGATGACATGAAGTACAGATCATGCGTTGAGTTCATAGCTGGTGATAGGACACAGGGCAGTGTTTCAGTATTGTCACCCTTCAGCTGTCTGTGACTTGTTCTGCAGCACATGAGAAATGTGGCTGAGCGGAGACAGCAGCTGGAAGTCGAGCACAAGGAAGCACTGCTAGTCCTGCAGGAGAAGCAAGAGGAAGTCAGGCGTTTGCAGCAGGTATGCAGTATGTGAGGGAATGGAGGTTTTACTCTTTGAATCCTTGGAAAGTGATGGGAGTCCTACACCCTGTTTCTTTGGAAGTACAACATATCAGGAGGTATATGTGAGTTTACAGGATAAAGTAAACCAGGGAAGAGTGTCTGTGTCTAGGCGAACTCTGGTACTTGAGCAAAATGAAGGGTTTCTCTCTTCAGCAGTTCTGGTCTCTCGCTGCTGTTTGTCCAAAGACCAAGGACACTTTCAGTCTGTACACTGTTCTAAATCTATAACGGTCTATCAAGGTGGTGATGGTAGTAGAAGTGAACTTAGGTAGTCTGCTTCCCTGTTTACTCCCTTTCTTATTTCTTCTTAGGCACAGGCAGAGGCAAAAAGAGAACATGAAGGAGCAGTACAGCTTCTAGAGGTAAGACAGAAGAAAATGAGATGGATTAATGTCTGCAGATTTGGTATCTTTTGTTCTTAATGTCAATTCTTAATCTGAGCCTGAGCAGAATGCCTTGCTGTACAACCCCTGGCCAGTGAAATCCCATGCTGAGGAGGACATGGCCCTGTCTGTACTGGGAACTTACAGTCAGAGATGGCAGGCTGCATTGCCTGTGTTTACTGCTGTGTTGTGGCTGTTTGGAGCCCAGGAGAGTTGAGCAAGTTGGTAAGTGTCCTTGATGGAGGAGATTGCTCTATGGCTGCAACTAGCATCTCCTTTGAAGGGGGCCTGACTGTAGAGCCCAGTACTGCTTGACTCCTGCTGAATGGGATTGAAATTATTGCAGGCTGTGTGAATATCATGGGGAAGTGACATGTGTTGCCCCACTGCTATATCCTTTCTGGGACATCTGCTTTTGGCTGCAGAGACAGGATCAGAGCTGATGTGAGTGCTGCTCTTGCATCAGTTGATGGTTAGCTGGCTTAGCAGCCTTTAAGAGAAGGGAGGTTTGATTCTTGCCAAATATTTTTTTAACTAATTAATTGAAAGATTGGAGAAGCTACTTAAGTTTAAAGTAGACATCTACCCATGCAAAGGAAGAAAGGGACAGTCATTTTGTTCTGTGTTTAAGAAGCTGGTAGAGTTCTGCAAGGGCCTCATCAGTTAAATATTCTTGCGTTCATGTTACTGGTACAGAGATGCTTTATAAGTCAGTGAGACCAAGCGGACCAAAGAAAGAGACATTAAAAGCTAGTTTAATGTGAAGAAACGGTCATTTAGGCGACTTAGCTATAATCACAGTCATTCCAGAACATCAGTGTTGGGCAAAATTAGGGGGGTTGGCTCAACTTTGCTGTTTCTTGTCTCACCAGGAGCAGGGTGCATGACTTAGCAGGCTGTTACCTACTTGAAATCATGTCAAAGCCAGTTTTTTAGCTGTGGCTTGATTCTCAGCACTGCTTGGTCTCAGGCCTGGGGAAAGGTCTGGACACCAGGTGTCCATTCTATTGATTCTGTGAGTGCTTGAAATGTGCTGGGAAAAGAGGGCTTGAAATTTATCACTGCCACTCAGAGGATGTTGTGCTTTTGCTGAAAGCATACCATGATTTGGAGGCCCTCAAAAAGTGCATGGCTTTCTTATTCATGTATTTGGTATGTGGAATTTGGCTTTTGTTTAGCAAGTAGATGCTTCTGGGAATGAGGTGGGAATCTCAGTGTGGAGCAAGGCACACACTGTAAGCTGGAGAGAAAACAATTCCATTCAAACTGAGGGTTGGGTTATCTTTGAGTTACTAAACTCAATATTTTGCGTTATTACTGAGTTTTGGCTAGTGTAACTGCTGATGTGGGTTTATATCTCTGTTTGCTTTTCTTATTGCTACCAGAGTACTTTGGATTGCATGCAGGTACTGCTATAATCCTGTCAAACAGGACGTTTTTCTCCTCTGTCCTAACTTTGGCAGTTGTTTGATGTTCTTGTTTTAACAATACTCTGGAAAAGATTGCAAGAGTGTCATCTCCAAGAAAGAAATGTAATTAAAGGAGCTCCTGCTGAGTTTGACGGAACTGCTGCTTTTCTCTTTAGATGCTTTGCTTTCTTGACCAATTAGGAGCTTTATTTTGTTGATGCTTCCAGATTTTTAAACTTCTCCAATTGTGCCCCTTCTCCACGTGTCACATACATTCAAAGGTCTTTTGGGAGGTACTTACAGCTCAAGAGTGAAGTGTTTCCTTTAAAACCCAAAAGCACTGGCAATACTGCAAATGTAAGTGTTGTGGAGAAAAGGAGAGGTCTTGCTGGCTTTGGATGGAATTGGTTGGAAGATGGGAAGCAGAGATTGGGAATAATAGTTTTCACAGAAGAGGTAGTAACTGATGAAGTTATAGTGTGGGAGCTGTGCTGTCTGGCCTGGTCCCAAATGATTTGGAAAGCTTATACGGAAGTGCTGGTGCTCATAGCTGATAGAAAACTGCTTCTGCAGTCGCCTTTAGATCTGACTGCAAAGAGCTGTGGGAAGATTGAATGTCAGGTAACACTGCACATGGAGGAGAGGCAGCTGTGATTGAGCACACACAGGCTCTGAACTACCTGTTGGGGCAGGAAATGCAGTGCTTGAGGTAGGGTGATGTTTTAAAATGTCAACCTTATTCACAAGTTTGGTCAAAAAAACAAGTACAGTGTTGGGAACATTTAGGAAAGGAATTTGAAACAGCCCGAGGACATTATTAGGGTATATCCACATCCTGAAGAAGTAGCACCCGCATCTATGTGGAGTTATGGATGTTCTTCTAATCCTTTTGGTGTTAGCCCTGCTTTGAGCAGGAGTTTGCACTGCAGACCCGTAGAGGTCCCTCCTAACAACATCATGATTCTCTGGTCTCAAAAACATATAACAGAAGATTTGGAGAAAGGTAACAATGGACATCTGGCTGGGGGCCGTCACATGCAGGAGAAGTGTAATAGGGCAGCCAAGGAGAGTGTCTAAAAAGACAGGGCTGAACTAGTGGTGGTTGAATCTAGCTTGGTGTGGAGAATCAGAGCAAGTTCCTGAATTGGTGATTGAATTAATCCCACCAAGCTCTGCTCCCTGCTCTTGCAGCCTCTTCTGGTAATCATGCTACTCAGTCTGAGCTGGTGTGAGGCTCCTCTTTCTCCCCTTTTTGGGTTGGGCATAGACACAAAAGTCTCCTGTGTCTTCTGTGTCTGGGGCTTGGTTCCTGCTGGTTCCCTGAAACTCCTGGGCATGTCCTAGGCTCCTCCTCCTGATCCTCCTGCTTCCTACCACTGTCTTGGAAACTTGCTGCCTGCTCAGTTGTGTGTGAACCTCTGCAAGTAGTCGACTAGAAGTACACGTTGTGTGTGATGTGGCAGTAATACTTAAAGGATGTTTGTGCGTTGTTTTGAATAACACAAGATCTAAAAGACACCTGACTAATGGGGTATCTCAGAATTAAATTATGGGTTATCCAGCCTATCAGCTTGGCCACCAATGTAAATGGATTAAAACTGTGGTTAATGCATTTATGGAACCAAGGTACTATTATGATGCTATTAAACACAATATCCAGATGCATCTGCTGGCTCAGGTCTCCAGACAAGATGGGAAAACCTCTCCAGTCCTGCAGTCTTTCTGTGCCCGTCTCTTGTCATAGGCTGCATCCCAAGCTGGAATCTGGCAACAGATGTTAGTCTAGAGGAAGCCCTGCTTTGATGCAGTGCAACTATTCTGGCTGTTCATGGTTTCTTTTCTCTATTAAGATGAAATGCATAGGGGAGAAGCATTTATGTGAAAGATCTTAGCTAAGTAAATTCAAACACTCATGGTTGCAGAGGAATCCTGTACAACTCGACTCATTGAACAAGGAGTTCACTAAGTGGAAAATGCAGACACGTTTGGAAGCTGCTCATGGCATCTGATACTTTCTTTCAGTTTCGGGACAGTTACTTCTTGCCAGACTTCAGAGACTTCACCAGGCTTCCTTTAGAGACTGAGAGCATCTAGCTAGTTGTGAAGGAAACAAGTGATAAACTGACATGTTTCAAACAGATATGTCACAATAAAATAAAGATGCACCCTTGTAGGTCAGTTGAGAGTGGGTTAGAAAGGCTTTGTTGTACTCTAGACTAGGGAGAAAGTGTTTTCCAGGTCATAGAGCTGCCTCAAACCCAGACTTTGTCCCGCACAATCTAACATGGCATGTTTCATTTTTTGAGTTGGAAGGAGAAAAAGATGCTTGAAACACATTTTGCAGAATGGAAAATTTTGAAGAGCACAATGTAGTTGTGTGTTTTGATGCTTCTTACCTAGGCAGTGATGAGATGAGTGACTGCAAAGCCTGCTGTGATCTCAGCCCAAAGAGAAAAAAGGGAACAGATGTCATTTCCTGCGAGGCAGAGCATGCACCTCCGCCAGATGCACTAATGCTGAATGAAATATTGTCTCAGCTGAAGAATGACTGATGAAATGATACGTTCCCATCCAGCACTAATGCTTTCTGTTTACTTGTTAGCTGAGGTGCATGAGCAGGGTCTGTGCAGGATATCTGTCTAGGAAGACAGGGTAAGCTGTTGCCTGGTGGGACAGTGAGAAGAGCAGTTACATTCTCTGGGAATTGATATGCCTGCACTTGGGGAGTATGTGGCGATGTGTATGGAGAGGCAGGACTCAGCAATATTTTGGAAGGAGGAGATCTAGAGATGGTAGAAAGAGAACACTAGAAAATACAAATGGTTCTCTAGTCGGAACGTGTCCTTCCCTCTCCATAGTATTTCCCAAGGCTCCCCTGCATCTCATCTTGCTGAGATGTATCTTCCTGGAGCACATCATCCCTGTAGGACCTGGTGGCAAAGTGTGTGGGCTGCCTGCAGCAAAGAAATGCTCTGCAACATGGGCCAGGTGCTGATGCTCTCTGCTCTTCCTGGTGCCTGGAGAGCCAGGATCTGGAGAGACAATAAGGCATCCTGCCCAGAATGGTGAGAAGGCCAGAGGAAGGTTTTGGGAGTTTGCTGCAGCTTCTGGAGTGATGGATGAGATAGAGCATTGGGAAAACAATTCTTTTTAGTAACATGATTTTGACACTCCAGTAAATATACAAAGCCTTTTCAATCTTCTTCTTTTCAAGGTTTATTCATCTTTTACTTCTGTCATCTGGTCTTGTTCAGGGCTTTGATAGGATATTGAAGTTCAGAGCCAGCATTTCAAGTCTGCAGTCAGTCTCCTCATGGATGAGGAGTCTCAGATTTTCAAAGACAAAGCTGCCATTTCCTAATGAACACTCCTGGGCAGGGCTCACCTCCAGCTTCTTGGAGCCTGAGATCTGCTGAAAATATGCAGTAAAGACAAATGCTGTTTGGAGCCTCATTCATGATACGTGTTTGTGACTCATCTTGTGTTTCTTCTGTCAGGCCCGGGTGAAGGATCTAGAAGAGCAGTGTCGCAGCCAGACAGAGCAGTTCAGCCTCCTGTCTCAGGAACTCAAACAATTCCGGCTTCAAACAGGAAAAATTGACCTGCTCACCTCGACCCTGGTGACTTCTGAGCTTCCTCTTGCTCTGTGCAGCTCTACCCCACAGCCCCACTTCGAGAAGGGTAATTGCTGGAGATGCTGGAAATGAGTTGGTTTTTGGTTAGCTGGAAAGGTGTAAAGGAAATAATGCAAATGTTTAATTCACTTTTGGGATCTCTGTCTCTCTCTCTTTTAAATAGCTTTGGTTTCTTTTAAAGTCATAAAGAGAAGTTGGCACTTCTCTCACCAAAGAGCCCAGGGTGTCCTGTGTATTGCACTTTCAAATAAGTCACATTTTTAGACACTTCAGCTGCTCTAAAGGGTGTTTGCTTGTGGTGATGCTCACTGCTGATCTTGTATTTTGCCTGTGGCTAAAAGTAGTGGATGGATTGTTTTATTGCAGAATCAACTGTTCCTGGAGTGCTCACTCACCAGAGCGCAAAGAAGGTTCACAATGAAGAGACTGATGAGTTGGAGTCAGCGCATCAGGCGCCTGATACCACTGTTAGCTCCCCAGTTGCTGCTGCCAGTTCTCAGAGGCAAGCCAAGAAAGTGGAATCTCAGTCAAACTCTTCAAAGTCAGAATCCATGCAGAACAGCCCAAAATCCTGCCCAACTCCAGAGGTCAGTATGGGAGTTCCCTCCATGGCCTGTGCTTTCTAACCACAAAGGAATAGCTGAGAGCACCATGAATGTTGTATTCATTCCCTCCTGGCTGCCTGAAGAGAACAGGAGAAAAATAAGAGAAAAGCTGTAGGAAAAACTATAAAAGGCCTTGGAAGCCCATGTCTGTCATGCTCATTTGAATGTATTGCTGTGCTCCAGGGAGGAAACAACTGACCAGACAGAGAACTGGGAGCTTGAAGAGGGAGGGGGGAGGGGTGGTCAATTGATGGGTGGTACAGAAAAGCTCTTGCTAAGCTTCCTTGTGACATCTCTGCTGCCATTAAAACACACAAAGGCTACAGACTGTCAATTTTAGCATGCTGAAGAGCTGTGTCCAGACTATTTTTGGCCTTGAGCTGTGGGTGAGGGGCTCAGACTTCTTTGTTGGTGCTTTTATGTTTTACTGGTAAAAGCAATCATGAAAAGATACTGAGTTTGTGTTAGCAGAGAGATGAAATTAATAGGCTTTACTTGTGTCACCAACATCTCCTACATTGCTGTTGCTCCCCAGGAGCTCTTACGGAGTACTGTAGGGTTCACTTAGGCAGACTTTCATACCCTCTGCTGTATGTCATTTGATGTGACAGTTTGGGGGAAAGCGGTGCTGTGAGTGGGGCTGGGTGTGATGGCATGGGAGACACCTTTTGTACTTCAGTGTTTTCTGAGTGCTCATTTACCCCCAAATCAGGATAAGGGAGATAATTGGAAGAGTAATAGTGAGAAAACTCATGGGCTGAGACAAAGCCAGTTTAATAGATAAAGCAAAAGCCACGCATGTGATCAAAGCAAAAGAAGGAATTCCTTCAGCGCTTCCCATGGACAGGCAGGTGTTAAGCCACCTCCATGAGAGCAGGGCTCCATCACGCGTACTGGTGACTTGGGAAGACAAATGCCACCACTTTGAATGTTCCCTCTCCTTCTTCACCCAGCTTTATATGCTGAGCATGATCCATATGGTCTGGAATATCCCTTGGGTCAGTCAGGATCAGCTGTCCTGGCTGTGTCCTTTCCAACTCCTTGTGCCCACTCAGCCTCCTTGCTGGCGAGACAGTGAGAGGAGTTGAAAGTCTTTGACTGAGTGTAAACACGGCTTAGCAACAAGTAAAACATTTGTGATCAACATTATTGTCATCCTAAATCCAAAGCACAGCACTATACCAGCTACTAGGAAGAAAATTAACTCTATGCTGTCTAAAACCAGCACATCAGGCTACTAAAAGTTTCTAGTGTTTTGGAAGTACATAAACATTATATTGAAGTATGTTCACTGCTGGAAGGGAGCTGCCTCAATGGAAGTGCTTAGAGACTGAGTATACTGACTTAGGGTATGTAGAGTAAAAGAGATCTCCTGAGTCTCTAGTCCAATATCCTACTCCAGTGGGGCTGTCATCGACACTAGGTCAGAGTGGCTGTGGCTTAGCCTGGCAGAGGCTCTGAGTTCCCTGCCACAGTGAGAACCTGTCCCTAGGCTGCATCACCCCTGGGCAAGGAAATTTTCCTAACATCTCACTGGAAGGCCTGAAGCTGCAAGTTGGAGCTGATGTTTCTTACTACTGCTTCTTCACCTTAAAAGTCATTCTTCCAAGATGGCCCATAGCCCAAGTGGCCAGATTGGCACTGTACTTGAGCTCAGAGGACTTGTTCACTGATGTTCAAATCCTGGGAGTGTTCCTTTACTCTGATTTGGGCCATATCATCCCCTTCATCTTTAATGTTTTTAGGTGGACACTGCAAGCGAAATGGAAGAACTGGATGTTGACAGCATATCTCTAATGCCAGAGCCAGGCAGCCAAGGCCCTGCAAAGCTCCAAGTGTTCCTAGCTCGATACAGGTAATGGGTCATTTGTTGTGCTCTATGAGGTTAAACAGGTTATCTCATAGTTGCCTAATTCACTTTTCTCTAGGGTTCACCACTGTTAGGGGTGGGTTAGACCATGTATCTTATTTCTCCATGGGATCGTTTGAGACAGGTTGTTTTCTGCACTTAGCTTAAAAAAACCACAGGAAGCTCATAAGCTGTTCAGTGAAGAGCATTGTGTGTAGCATTGATTTTTTTTAAATATTGTATTGGATGGAAAATTGAGTTTGAGTGGACACATTGCTTGAAATGGCTGGTTTCTCTAAATAGTCCAAGAAATTTTCTCCAACAAATCTTATTCCAACAATTAGGGAAATTTCAGCCCAGAATTCCTGAAGTTTTTGGCCAAAATCTTTCTGCCTGTAACTTTAAAAGGACAAAAAAATGCACAGAATAAACCCAGATTTTCTGATAACTGTTGCTGTCCACTGAGCCAACATTGCCAAACCCAAATCGCTACTTAGAGTTCAGAGTATTGACATACCCTTCAGCTGTGGGTTAGAGGAAGAGAACTGTGAGGATTCTGTGCTTGTGAGGAGCAGATCAAATGCGATCTGTGCTTCCTGTCTGAGTCTTGGGCCAGTAAGGTCTCGCGCAGCTCATAGAGAGGATAACATTGCTTTGGCGTGTTGAATTCCCTTTTAAAGACTAAAGAGCAGGAATTGTAGTAGATGCGTGCAAAGCTTTGTCCAGTGAGATGCCCAATTTTTCATGAGGCATTTTCCTCTGATAGGCCCTCTGATTAGCTCAAGTATCACTGGGAAGGCAGGTTAGAACTACCCAGAGTCCAAATCCTATCACCAACCTATTTATCATGTTCATGCTAATGCAGGGTTTGGACTGCTGTTTAAATGTGAAGTTACAGCACTGAGAGTTTCATAGCTTGGATCCTGAGGGCTGGATAATGATGAAATGATGAAGGAAAAGCCTGTGTTTTTCTTGTGCGTGTTGTTCTTGCATGGGTCAGCTCATTCTTAGGGTTTTAAACATGGGAATGTTGAGATGCTGTGTTTGTCCATGACAGTTGTATGACAGGTAAAGTGTAACCTGACAAGTTTTGGACATTTTTAATATATATATATATATATAATTTTTTTTTGGCCAAAACTGTTAAATGTGTGAAATGTAGAGAGCTGTCTACATCAAATAGTTATGGGTGCAGGTGAATTTAAGAATGTTTATTTGGAAATGCAGCCCTACAGTTTATCTACTTGGTACCCTCAGAAACACAGCAGGCACTCAGGTAATTCAAGCGTTTTCTTACATATTTTCTTGAGTCATTCTGATCTGTTCCTTCAGACATCACATACCTGATGTTTTCTGTTCTGCTACTCAGAAAATTATCCCTAGCTGCTTTTTGAACGTGTTAGTTAGATATGAAACCATAAACTAGAGTTTTGACTGTTGTCTGTGCAATTTGCTGCTTGCAAAAAGTGAAGGCAGTCCCAGTGAATTGAAGCTGATCTAACATCACAGCTTGAATGTGTTGCTGTGAAAGTTCCTGTACAAATTAAGTCTTCATATTGTAAATATTTCAGCTACAATCCTTTTGATGGACCTAATGAGAATCCAGAGGCAGAGCTTCCGCTGACTGCTGGAGAATATATTTACATCTATGGAGAAATGGATGAAGATGGCTTCTTCGAAGGTGTGTTTTAGTAGACTGAAATGTGACCAAACTGCTGTGGAGATGACCTCTTTTAAAAAAAACCCAAACAAACCAGAGAAAGGTAGTCAATCTTGAAGCCTCAAGATAAAGATTTTCTGTCCAAAGTTTGTTTGTTAGAGGGAAGAGCAGATTCTGTGGAAAAGGGTTTATTTATGTCGTGATTAAATGAAGTCTAAAACATGAAATCCTGCTCTAGTGATTTCAGTGGGAATTTTGCCACTGCTTTCAGCAGAGCTCCAGGTTTCATCCCCATATGGTCCTTCCCTAGCTACGGAGAGGAACACGTTCAGCCCTGGGCATTTTCTGCAGATGGTGTGTTTCCCTCTTTCCGGTGACTGCATAGTGAGCCAGAGACTGTAGACAGCTGATGGGTTCCATTACCTCTTGCTCTTTTGACAGAGTTAGGGTCTAAGATAAGCAGTCCAAGCTACACTTGTTATCCTACTCGGTGTCACACAGTGTACTTCTCTTTTGGCACCTTTGAAAACATGATCCTGGTCGATGAATAGGCAGATGGAATTGAAACCGAACATTGCAGACTGTAAATTTGTAATGGATTTTCTATGTGGAGCTGGGTTACTCAATGGAATGAAAGCTCCTAATTTACTGAGGTGCTTTGCAAGGGCTGAGGCAAATGCATGCCATGTTGTGCTGCTTGCTCTTTGATGTTCTGGCTCTTTCTTTGTTTGTTTCTTTCTTTCTATTTCCAAGCTTCTCATATATTTGTTTGGTTTTTTATTTGTTGTTTAAAGAATAAAAAGGTTATTCTTTACTAACGTTTTCTGCTTTCCCTGCTTTCAATTGATTTGCTGTAGGGAGAGTTTGAAAGGGGAGAACAAGTACAACCCCTATGCATTGCTTGTTTGACTGTCATTGATGGTTCTTGCACGTACCAAGAGTGCTGTGGCATCAGTCATCCCCATAGGTCCTTTTGGGACATCTTTGTTACAGTAGCTAGTATAACAAAGGAGGGAACTAAAAAGAAGGCCAGAGCTGAATACAGAGCTGGAAAGGAGGATTTTCTTGAGGAAGTTTTACAAACCCCAAATCTGTGTGATGATTTTACATCTTCTCCCAGCCAATTTGCATAGTTTGGGAAGGCTAGAAAAAGACACTTGAGTTAGTGAAATAGCTGTGATGAGGAACAATAGGATAACAAAAAGGAAAACCCTTTAAGCTAATTACACAAAACAGCTTTCTAGTTAGTTGGTTCTGGAATGTGTGGAGCAGGGAGTCTTCTCACTGTGGTTATTAGCACCTAACTAGGGAAGCATTAGAAAATCCAGGAAGCTTTCCCAGGAATAACCTCCCAGAGTTTGTTTTTTTTTTTTTTTCCTCATTCCTGGCTGCAGTGCAGTTATGACTTAGCATAGGTGTTGTGACATTGTCTTCATAGATGGGTTGGAAAGCTGAACAGGAGGTGCAGTGGTAACAGGTTTCCTGTTTCTCGTTTAGGGGAGCTGATGGATGGCCGGCGAGGGCTGGTCCCCTCCAATTTTGTTGAGCGAGTCTCAGATGATGACCTCGTGACGTTTCTGCCTTCGGAGCTGAACGATCTCACCCATAGTTCATACCGGGAAAAAAGTTTTGTCAGTGCAAGCACCAGCAGTGGAGATAAGAGTGATTTCTCTGTTGAAGAGAGTAGCATCAGCCCATTGACCAGTAGAGCAGAAGGAGACCAGGAGGAGCCTGTTAGTCATACAGCAGTGCCTTACCCAAGAAAATTGACTTTGATCAAGCAGCTTGCCAGAAGCATAGTTGTAGGCTGGGAACCACCACTTTTGCCAGCTGGCTGCCCAGATGTACAAAGCTACAACATCTATGTGGATGAAGAGCTACGTCAAAATGTGAAGAGTGGCTTTCAGACCAAAGCAGTGATTGAAAAGCTGGATTTAAAGACAAAGGCTTACCGTGTATCTGTGCAGACTGTGACAGAGCAAGGCAGTTCTGATAAACTGCGATGCACTTTCTTTGTGGGGCAAGATTTTTGTGTGGCACCAACTATGCTGAAAGTCAGAAGCGTCACTGCCACATCAGCAGAGCTCACGTGGCTTCCCTGCAACAGCAATTACAACCATGTGGTCTATCTCAATGGGGAGGAATGTGACATAACAAAACCTGGGGTCTATTGGTATACCTTCCACAGCCTGCAGCCCAGCACTCAGTATGTTGCCAAGTTGGAGGCCCGGCCCTTGAAAGCACCTTGGGAAGAGGTCCCACAGGTGCAGGAGCAGAACTCAGCTGTGATACACTTCACTACCCCACTAGCAGGTATCAGAGCAGTCATGCCCATTGCCACTGTGCATGGAGTTCTTGGAGCAGTGTGCTCTGTCATTATTTTGCTGTGAAGCCTTGGGGTGAAGGGAAACAAGGTTTAGTAGCTGCAAAGCCTGACATGCTATACTGTTTTGTCTTAATGTTTTTCTTCCTTTATTTTAACAATTTTCTTTCTTTTGTTTTCATTTGCTCTGGGAAGACATTCTCTTTGCTGATCTTAGCAGCATGTCTCTGCAGGCATGGAAGATATGGTTTGCCATGACATTGCTCCAAGGGTTGCTGCATCTTGGCCTCAGCTACTTTTGCAAAGTTCTGTTTTCTGTGCATTAAAGCTTTCATAGAACAAGAGCACCCTATTTTCTCTGGTTCTATCATTTCCCAAGACTAGCCTGGTTATTCTGGGTTCTGCAGGGGCAAGTCTGATGTGGGAGTTTTCTCGTTGATTCTAACCAGGGTTTAGTTTAGCTTTATTCTAAAGTGAATTAAAGGGGTAAAATCTGTTTGGTCTCTTGCAGGCACACCTGATGCTCCTTTGGATGTCCAGGTAGAAGCTGGTCCCTCACCAGGTATCCTTGTTATCAGCTGGTTACCTGTCACCATTGATGCTGAAGGATCTTCCAATGGAGTTCGAGTCATGGGTTATGCTGTGTATGCGGATGGACAGAAGGTATTGTGCTGGTGCTGTGCAAGGCTGACCTTTGTGCAGGTGGGGGGCTGTGTGCTGATGCAGGAGTAGAGGGCAGTTTCAGAGCCTCAGGACCTGGAAAGCTTGATCCAGTAAGCATGCCATGAGGAGGCAGTGACAATCCTTGGCTTGGAAAGGAATGGTATCGGAGAAGGGACAACACTTGGGCTGTTTGTTTTGCCTGATGCACACCAAAAAAGACATATGTCCAGATTTTTTATGTGGTTTTGGTATAACTAAGCTAAGAGAGTTCCTGTGGCAGGACCCTTCACTAGCAAACCAGGACAATTAGTGTCAGCCTCCTGTTTCACCCTAGGCACTGGCTTGATCATTGGGGAAGCAGTGACCTGAAGGAGCAGTGAATCCACAGGGCATAGACAGGATACAAGTACACAACCTTGCCACCACTTGGGGCTTGTCTCTGCACTATGAGAGTGAGGTATAACTCTCCAGCCCTTTTTTAAATGAAGGAACAGACAAAAACAGATGTGTACAAACACCCCAGGGTTCAGTATGAGCACTGGTAAAAAACCTCCATGGATATTCTGTACTAAAAGTGGCTTGCTGTCTTCTGCACACATGATGTTGTGCCACTGGCCATGGGAGAAGCAGTTTAAAGGAGTACAGTGAAAACCAGAGTGCTGCTGTGTTGGGTGATTGCTCTTTTATCATGGAAATACTTTTTCCTCTACATGGGTCAAAAAAGCAGAAGTCTGGGAAGAGGCAGGTGACAGGGAAGACAAAAAAAGTGGTTGCCTTTTAAAGTGTAGGGAACAAGGAGAGTTAAAACCTGGAGCAGGAAGGAATATAGTAATATTTAATAGAATAACCAGTTTCTGGAATGATTATGACAACAATTTCTGTTTACTTTTTGTTCTTCCCTGATCCTGTGCAGAGGGGTGGGAATTCTGCATGTCAGCTCTCCAGAGCTTTGGGGTCTGATGTTACCTTTGGGTTCAGGAATTGTCACTCTCACTGTGTGCACAGTAAATAGTTGCTTCCTGGTTTTTTGCTTGCAGGTGATTGAAGTGACTTCTCCAACAGCTGGGAGCGTCCTGGTGGACTTGTCCCAGCTTCAGATGTTCCAGGTGTGCCGGGAGGTGTCTGTGAGAACTATGTCTCTGTACGGGGAGTCGGTGGATTCGGTTCCAGCCCAGATTTCCCCGGTTTTGCTGCGAGCCTCTCACCATTCTTCACCTTCAGATTCTGCTGTTTCTACCACTTTTACCTCTAGACTGCCCCGTGGAGAGCCCAGGGGCTCTCTGCCTTCACGCAGCCCACCCACCCATCACATGGCTGCACTCCTGCTTCGACAGAGCATTCCCTCTGATACCTCAGATGCCAAATTGACTGATGTCTCCTCCAGCCCTGAGGGCCCAGCGCCATCTCTGCCAGAGAAAGCCTCTTTGCCGCTGCACCTCTCCTCTCCCAGTGCTTCCTTGGTGCAGGTTTTAGGCACTTCCCCACAGGGACCAGATGCTGCACGAGACAAGAAATGCCTGACTATGCCTCCTCAGCAAGCTGGCAGCACAGTGGTCCATGATGAGGGCACAAAGCCTGTCCCATCAAGGGAAGCAGAATTGCAAGACCTGGGTGAAGGGACAGACGTGCAGGTAATTGTTTACATCTCCTGCCCAGTACCATGTGTGATGGGACAGAGAATGAAATGAAATAGCAATGAGTCAGGGGGTAGCATGCTGCTGTTGGAGGCCAGATCCCCAGGGCAACTTTAATGCTCCTATGCCAATGCCCACAGGATGGGCAGCAAACAAGAGGAGCTGGAAGCCATTGTGTAGCAGGGAAATCATGACATAGTTGCCATCACAGAAACATGATAGAATGATTCGCATGATTGGAGTGCTGGAATAGATGGCTAGAGGCTCTTCAGAAGGGATAGGCAAGGAAAGAAAGGAGGTGGGGTTGCGTTGTGTGTCAGGGAGTGCATCAGCTGCCTGGAAATCAATGCTGTGAGTGAGAAGGTTGAATGTTTGTGGGTGAGGGTCAGGGGGAAGGCAGCTGATATCCTGGTAGGAGTCTGTTGTAGACCACCCAGCCAGGATGAAGCTACAAACGAAGCAGTTCTTTGAACAACTGGTGGAAGTTTCACATTCGCTTGCCCTTGCTCTCATGGAGGACTTCAATCTACCGGATGTCTGCAGGAAATACAATATAGCAGAGAAGAAACAATCCAGGACGTTCTTGGAGGGTGTGGAAGATAACTTCCTGACCCAGCTGGTTAGTAAGCCAACTAGGGGAGATGCCTGGCTAGATTTGCTGTTCACAAACAGAGAAGGACTGGTGGGTGATGTGATGCTTGTGGCCGTCTTGGGCAAAGTGATCATGAAATGATTGAGTTTTCAGTTCTTGGAGAAGCCAGGAAGAAGGTCAGCAAAACCTCCACCTTAGACTTCCGGAGGGCTGCCTTTGGCCTGTTTAGATCAGGTGGAGGCTGCCTTATTTTAGAGTGAGGGTTACAGAAAGGGATGGTTGATGAAGGTCCACCTGCATTCCTCTCCTGGTTCCTGAGGTTCCACTCCTCCATCTCCCAGAGGTTTCCTTAAATGCCAGACTGAGCTGACTGGGAAACACAAACCTGTAAACGTTCTGTACTGCAGCTTGGTGATGAACCATGGGGCCCTGCACTTGTACTCTCCATGTATATTCTTCATTAATGACCCTTCCCTTCACAGCCCTTACCAGCTCCAAGAAGTAGTGGGGTAGTATCTTCACCCCCAGCTCAAGCTAACCTGCAAGCTGGTGTGTAGGACATTCCTCTGGCACATGAGAGTGGGAATTGATCCTGTTGTATAGCATGGGCTCTTCTTGCTGCTCTAAAACCAGCTGTTGTCAATCCACTTCTGTGGCTTCCATGAGCTGCGTGTGGTAGCCAGAGCTGCAGCAGTTCAAAGACTGTGTGTCTACTTGCAGGCAGGGAGGGGTTTGCTTCAGGATTGGCCAGCCTTCCCAGCTGCAAATTGCTTTCCAAAATACTTATATACCAGCAGTGCAGAACACATGGGGTTTGGGTTTGGGGTGGTAAGGGTGCACAGGTATGGCACAGTATCTCCACTAGGTATCACTATTCATGACGACCTTTTCTTGGTTTGTTTCCCAGATGGAGCAATCTGTAACCAAAGCGCCAGAGCTGGAAAGCCCATCTACCAGCAGTCTGAAGATACATATGGAGACCTGCCATGCATGCTCTGTGGAAGAGTCACCAGAAGGTGCCAGTGCTGAAGGAGGGAAAGAGACAAAGGAGAAACACTTGAGCCCAGAGCCTCTGCCCTCCCCCAGCCAGGCTGAGGGCACTGAGGGCACCTTCCGAGGAGACATAAGCACGGGTGGGAGCAGCTGCCAGGAATTCCTGAGGCTGTCCCCAGGCAAAGAGGTGATGAAAGAAATGTCCAGAGTGGAGAGAGAGGTTTGTTTAACACTGCTTGAATGTCTGTGCCCATGGAGGGGTGTGGGTTGTATTTGACACCCTTGGGTTTTCCACAGTACTGTTCTTCTGCAGGCTGCCGGTTTTGTGTGGCTCTGTGTGTGTGTATAGACACATGCCAATTGCAGCACTGGGTGCTGCCCAGTGTGTTTCCTGCCACCTTTTAGCTGTATGTGATAGAGAAAGGTAAAGTGCTACTTTATTGCTGAAATAATGTCTGAGAGGGCTGAGGAAATCTGTTCTGGTTTTCAATAGCAAGAAGAAAAACTATCTGAAATTGGAAGACGACCGCTGACCCTTTTTGCTGAGCACAACCGTAGTTCTGACCTTTCAGATATTTTGGAAGAGGAGGAAGAAGATGAACTATCTTCAGAAGCTCTGGAGGAGAAGAAATGGGACCAGAGAGAGACGTGTTATGGGGATAATGGGGAAAAGGTAACTTGTAGCTGAGTACTGCTTGTGGGGAGCGCTAGTGCAGCCATCCCATGTCATCAGCTCACAGGAGGAGGTGCTGGTCTGAGCCCAGTGCTCTCAACAGTGCTTGGCTAAGTTCCTGCCTGCTCTGCTTTTACTTCCAGTGTTGTCTTAAGCTAGTAAAAATGCAAATTCTTTGTGAGAGGGAAGGGTGTTTATGTGTAATGAATGTACCCAGGGTTTAATTAGTTGGAAAAACACACAATGCAATGTGAACTTTAGAACCCACAGATAAAAATCAATCCTATCGATCAAGTTCTTAATATAGATACAAACAGTGAACACACAAGAATCTGTGAGGTCCACCCATCTGTAAATCCTGTACCAGCCCACCATCCCTCCTAAGGCAAAACAAGCATGTAACATTTTGGCCTTAGTCCTGCAGGCAATGCTGAATGGGAGTAATCTAGTGCAGATTATTTTGTGTAGACCTTGGTGCTGTCTGCTGTGGCTCCTAGAAGCTGCGGGAGCTGTGGCTTTGCAATTCACATGTTGCAAGTGAGGAAACACTGGTTGAGCTGAACAGTGAGTGGTCCTGTTAATTCATTTGACAAGTTAAACAGTTAAAGCTAGTTAGTGTGTTGCAATGCATCTGTAACAGGTCTTGTGCTGAGAACTGTGTAACTGGAAGGTGGCATAGTACAGATTATGGCATTTGACATGAATGTGCATGAGGGGAGGTATTGAGGCTGAATAACTGAGAAATCAGGAAGATTTGCAGAAAATGTGATATGTGTGCATAGCAAGAAAGTGCCCTCATTTTTATTCATGTGACCAAAGAACATCTGTAGTTGGTTGGTGCTGACCTGTGTGGTTGCTCGCCACAGATGGATCTGGTGAGCATTAAACAATCACTAACAGACAGAGTAATGATTCTGGAGTAAATGTGCTGCCAGTCCTTTTCTCCTTCTGAAGGGGGTTCTGCTTCCCAGGTGGGCAGGTGGGACCTGAAGTGCAGCATCAGGAGCCCCAGAAGAGCCTGGTGGTTGGTGATGCTGGGGCTGCCTGGGAAGGAGTTATTGAAAGGGCTTCCAGTTGTTGGAATTGCACTGGAAAAAAAATGGAAGAAACTCAGCTTTCCTGAAAGGGGAAGGAGGAAATCAGAACAGTCAAGAACACTGTTCTTTGTCTTGTTTTCCTGGATGCTTTATTGGCCCGAATGTTGTGGGGGTTTGTCTTTTTTGTGTGTGAGAAAGAAACACCGAACCCTCCCACACACATCCTGTTGAGTTCAGCACACTGTTGCTTCTTGACCTAGTAAAGTGATTGTTTTCAGTTCTGGCAGTGACAGGTTGAGGGTGTGAGCATGACAAGATGCTGAATGGGGAGAGGGCATCAGGGGCAGGAAGCTTTGTGGCACAGAGTTGCCAACACTACCTTGTAGAGTGAAGGAAGATGGTGACTGAAGCAGGCCAGGTCTCAGTAGGGCTGTTTTCTAGGATTCTACATATTTAGTAACATTTTGAGTTATCTCAGGACTTCTCAGCCAATTCTGTCAGGATTTGGGGGATGAAGGAATGAAGAGGTGCTGCTTTTAAAAAGTTTAACCTAAATTAAATTGTTAAATCCCTGAAATCAGTTATTATATTAAAGCTCAAAAGCAAAAGCCACAACTCTGTAAACAGCTAAAGTAGATCTTACTGGTCTTCATGGTTGCATTTGTAGTTGCAGATATTCCTAGTTGGTGCTGACAAGGTAGCAGCCTTTAGCGTGTGTCCTGTGAAGAGAGTTTTGGGAAGCTGAGCCTGTTTGGTCTGGCAAGGAGGAGGCGAGGGGGGATCTTGTCTCTGCCTGCAACTATTTGAAGGATGGTTAAAATAATGAGATAGCCCAAGGTGTCTTGTTGCTGGCAGATGATATATGAAGAGGCAGCAGTTGCGAGTTCCTGTTTGGGAGATGAGTACAAACTTCTTTCCCAGGAGGGTGGTGCAGCCTTGGAACAGGCCCCAGTGAGGTGGGGGATCTCCCTTCTTTGGTGTTTTCAAGCCTCAGCTAAACAAAGACACTGATTTACTCTTTGCAGCAGTCCTGCTGCAATTAGGAGATTGAGCTGGAGACCTCTGGAGGCCCCTTCAATCAATTCTAAACAGAATTCAAGACCAGCTTTCGCTTGGAAAGAGTTATGAAGGTTGGAATAATCAATAGGCAGCTTAGAGCTGCCTTTTGTTTGCCCCACTGTGGTTCAGTTTTTAATTCTCTCTGATCAGGCCTGCTCATGCCAGTATCTTGAAACATCAATAACTGCATATGCTTTGTAAGCTATTTGTAAATGCTTTTAGAGCATGTCATGGTATAAATTGTCAGGGAGGTTGAACAAGAGACCTCTATAGGTAACTTCCAACCTACTTTACACTATACATCTGGGATGCTCCCTTTTGATTCTAGTATAAATGTAGTAGGAGACAAACAATAAATTCTTCAGTTGGTCCAGGGGAAATTTTAAAATTCAGCTGTGTTTTCCCAAAAGCTTTATGTAACCTGGTAGGCTGTTACCCAGCTGCAAGTGAAATACAAGTCTGTGTGACCCCTGTGAGGTGAAGGGTTTTCTTGCGTATTTGTGGCAACTCTGTTCACCTGGATTTGCAGACAATAAATCACTATTGAGCTGGACCTTGGCAGATGATGGGAAGGGCCTAGAGAAGGTCCTTCCATATCAGCAACATGTTGAAGGTGTGTCTTGCTGCACAGGGTCACTGTCTTCTGTTCCAGTGCAAGAACAGAGGTAAGGGAGGGCTGTGGGTCCTTGTGTGAGTACAGGCTGTGAGACTCATACCTGCGGAGGCAGGGACCTGATCAGCTCTGGTGTGCAGTGAACAGCTGGGTGGAACTGTGCCTCTCCTGCCCCATCATCCCAGATAGGGGATGCTGAAGCTGTTGGGAACCCAGTGGGTAGGATGAAAGGTGCTGCAAACAGTGTGTGTGTGTAGAGGCAGAGGCTGGGAGGGAGCTCTTCCATGCATTGTTCTTTCTCACTTTCCGCTGCATTGTCAGTTCATCTGATTGTCTTTTGCCAAAGCCCCATTGCTCTCGTTTGCTTCCTACCCTTGCTTCGCTGCAGACCACAGTCGCCGCTCCATCCTGCTGTGCTGGGAGGGAATCAGCTGTAACTTTGCCTCTCTTTGTAATGTTTATTTCCTCTCTTTTTCCCTTTGCTTGTCCTGGCTGTGGCTTTTCTCGGGGGCTGGGTACAGATGGATCTTTGTGATACTGACAGCGATGAGGAAATTCTGGAGAGAATACTAGAGCTGCCGCTTCAGAAGAACCACAGCAAGAAATTGTTTAGCATCCCTGAAGTGACTGAGGATGAGGATGAAGATGAGGATGAGGATTGTGTTCTGGAGGAAAAGGCGGATCCTCAAGACTCCCAGGAAAAACTTACCTACCATTCAGGAAGTACAGAGAAGACACTCAACATCAAGGAGCCGTTTCTAGAGGCAGATGGGAGTAACACCTCCCTGACTCTGTCTGCTCAGATGCTGCAGGAGGAGCATGGTGTTAAGGAGGGCAGAAGGGATGCTGACCATGCAAATCCTGCCTTTGTCCAGACGGCCTGGAGTCAGAGGAAAGCCAGCTGGAACTGTGGCTACCAGCAGAATGATCTGAAGTCTGGGACTGGGGCAAGTCCTGCTTGGAGCAAGAAGAAGGGAAGTAATTATCGAGAGAAGACCCGGAGTCGGCCTGAGACTGGTAGGAAGAGACAGAATGATTTAACAGAGCACTGCAGTCGTCTGCTGGGCAACTGCAATCAGATGGGAGGTGGGTTATACAGAGCTCCTAGCCTCAGGGAAGAGCTGAACATTGTGAGCAGTGCTGGTGGGAAAGAGGGGTTTGATATGTACAGTCGTGCCAGACAAGGCACCCTACGAAAAAAACCCATGAAAGCAGTGGTTCCAGGGTTTGCAGAACCTGCTGTGGTGGCACCGCACTGCTCCAGCCCCAGGAGCCTGGAAATAGACATTGAATATGATTCTGAAGACGATGAGGATTCGACCTGTGCTTCCCCCACTGAGAGGAGGCTGTGGCCAGAAAGGTCCCAGAGCTGTCAAGGGGACTGGAGTGATTGCTCCGGTCAATCTGAGGTTGTCCACATGGATGGCAGAAGGGACCTGACCAGACTGGAAATGATGGAAGAGCAGGGAATGGAGTGGGCTGGGTCTCCAAGCCGGCACCTGCGATTCTTCTGCCAGGAGAAGGAAGCACTGAGATGTGAGAGCAGTTCTGAGGAGCAGGGCTGGGAGCTGGACTGTAAGTCACCTGGCTGGAGAAGGAGGCTCGAACATCCTTCGAAGGGGATACGTAGCACCTCCTTGCACAAAAGGGTTGGGTGACTTTTCCTATTCTGGCTTTGAAGCAGCTTGCAGTGGCGTTAGCTTCCCTCTGCTTCCCTGGCCTGCCTGTATCTTGCTTTGTTCAGTGTTGTCCAGACAAAGGACCCTCCTCTGGGATTTCTGGAAGAATATCTGAGAGATTCTGTAGTTCTGTGCTGCTCCGTGGCTTTTCTTGTATTAGCTGCTTCTGCTTTTCCTGCTAACTGACCAAGTGTCACCGATGCAGTATTCCTTTTCACACTGGGTCTTCCTCCCCATGGCAGGAGGCTGTGGCACCCAAGTGAAAATCCCTGGTGAAATAGGCTGAATTGTTGAAGCTTTGTGTAGATGATGATGGTAATGTCATTTCCCCCCTGCTCGAAATGCCCTGTCCTGTATCCTTGTCCTCACCAAGGGGATTGTCACTAGTGCCTGGCAGGCTGCCTGCCTATACTTAGTTCTGTTTTCCAACTCCCTTGGTACTTTCAGCTCTAGAGTATCCCTGAAGAGGAATGTTGCATTTGGATGCGCTGCTCTTTGTGGAGTGCATTTGGGCTGAGCGCTGTTGCTGCAAGTTGGAAGGCAGAGACTGCTACTAACTCTCTGCTGGTTCCTGTTGTAGGCGGCCAGTAACAAAGATCCTAGGGGCCAAGAGCTGCCTGGCACCGCCTGGCAGGCTCCCAGCAGAAGAGGGAGCAAGAGCGTAAGAAGAAGCCAAATGCAGAAGCCTGTGCTCTCCAGTGCAGGTGAGTGGTCAAGGGAAGAGAGCTGGGCAGCAGGAGAGAGGGAGGTGGTTGGAAATGCAGGGGATAGGCAGGATTCGAGCTGTGCAGGGCTATGACAGGGGAATGGTACTGATGTTCTCTCTGTGTTTCCTATCTGTGCACAGGTCCTCCAAGGAGCACTGCTTCAGAAACCTCTGTTAAAGATGATGGCATTAGAATATTTGTGGCTCTCTTTGACTACGATCCTGTTTCTATGTCTCCTAACCCTGATGCAGCAGAAGAGGAGCTCCCATTTAAGGAGGGACAGATCCTGAAAGTAAGAGCACACCTTAGTGAACACCTTCTACTCTGTATGGTTCCATCTGATGTTCCAGGGACAGCATAAACCTTCAAGGCAGAGACTCCTTCATCTTGGGAGTTTCCTTAGCTTCCCTTTCTCCTTTGTGCATCTCAGTCCCTGTGGTTTCAACAGTCTCTGGCCTGTCTTTTCCCTTGCAGGTATGTGGAGACAAGGATGCTGATGGCTTTTACAGGGGTGAATGTGCAGGAAGGGAGGGCTACATTCCGTGCAACATGGTATCAGAAGTCCAGGTGGAGAGTAATGAGATCAAGAAGCAGCTCCTAAAGCAAGGGTTTCTACCTGCTGACACACCGATGGAGAGCATAGGTACTGTGTTTCCTTTATGTGTGCACTGTCAGCGTGTCCCTTTGCTGAAGCGTGGAAAACTCAGTCATGCTGTCAAGCTGCGTGGCCAGTGCACCAAAACCATCTCTAGGGCTGGTCCCCAGGCTTGTTTAGTGGCTGCTGCAGTAGCAAGCAGGGAGGTCTGGATGGTGAGGGAGGCAGATGTTCTGAGGTCTCAGTTCATGCCTGAGCCCAAGGCTGCATCTGCAGCTGCAGGAGCTGCTACTGTGTTTGAGGTGTCATGTCTGTGAACTCAGCACGGAGTGTGAATGAGGCTGATCCTTGCTAGTGAAGAGGAAACAAAACAGTTTGAGGAGCAGCTGAAAACAAAAAAAAAAAACCAACAAAACAACAAGAAAAAGAAAAAGCAGTCCAACTTGTTTCCATTTCCCTGTAGTGAGACCCAGTATCCAGCCCGAGAGGCTATGGGGCTGACAGTGCCCAGCTCCTAAATGTGGGCCTCTGGCAGGTTGATGCTGAGGAGCACAGGGGTCAAAGATGTCTTTTGCTTTCACTTTGTGGCTATGTGATGTTTTGATAGGTTTGTGTCCTTTGGCCTCTTTCATGTCTAGGGAGAGAAGAGATTTGAGTAAAGCACTTTTTCACACTGGGGCGCTCATACTATGTCTGTTGTGTGGGTACACAAGACTCTCTGTCCCCTGCCCTCAGAAGAATAAAGGAACTTAACAGCCCTGAGACTCCAGGAAACGTGGTTGGTTTGAAGGTTTTCAGGAGGGTGGTGGTAGTGAAGAAGACATACCTTATGTGTACGTGCAGAGAGGAAACCTGGTTTCCTTCGACAGCCAGGCTTTTTGTGTCTCTGTTGTTTTCCTGCTGCCACGAACCCATATTCCTGCCTTGTAACTAAGAAGATGCCTTGGAGGGGTTGGTGTGGGAGCTCTTTCTGCAGGCTCGTCTGGGGACTCGTCCTCTATTGACCCTGCTCAGTGCAGAAACTGTAGCTAGAGACGTCCCCAGGTTCGTTCCCCCTGAGGCAGTTTATGGGATGCACCTCACCTGGTGTTTTTCAAGTGTTAATGGAACAAGGCTTTATTTTATCCTTGTGATGCTGCTTCTGAAGGATAAAGTGCAGCAAAGTTTGTCTGATGTGCACTGTGGTACCGCTAAGGGGCATAAGTACAGTGTGAATTTCTGTGTGTATCTGGGCTGTGGATCATGCCTCATCTGAGTCCACACATGAGAAATGGAGATTTGGGCTTTGCCCATAGAAATCATGGTGTCTGCTTCCCAGGGGAAGCATGTCATGCTGCTCTGTTGCCTGTTCGCTCTTCAAGATGCTTTTCACTTTCCCTTCACTGTGTTTCTCTTGTCTATTTATTTGCTTTTTTGGATTTTTATGAAGGAAATGGCACATTTTCTCCACCTCCACGCCGCCAAAGCATCCCTCCTCCAAAACCCAGACGCTCCAAGAAAGGTCTGTGTCACCCACTGCTTCCTCTTTGCTTTTCGCAATAGGATTACAGACTGCATTGAATTTTTGCTACTTGCTTACAGGACCCTCAGATGTTTGTCTCTGTACGACTGCTAGGAAGTGGAAAGAGAGCCCAACCCTATGCTGCTGTTAAGTTTTTAACAACAGTGATGTCTCTTATAGTTTTGGAGCTTGACCTCTGCTTCTTGTTATGTCCCTGAGTCATGGTTACTGGCATAGGCTTTGAGTTGCATGAATGGTTTGCTTCTGTTGTTTGCTGCTTTGGTCTTTGTTCTTTCTAGTGTTGTTTGTCAGTTCTGTCATGTGGTCACTGCTGAATGAACTCTCACTGATGAGACCTTTTTTTCTCCCAGAAGGGCTGGATAAACAGGAGAAGTACAAGTCTCATGCAGGTGAGAATTGCTCTTTCGTACTATGAGTAGATAGTGCGTGATCAGAATACAGACACATTTTTCAGTCAAGAGCCAATGCAAGACCCTGTAGTGTTGCTTCAGAGCGCTGTAAGAAAATGGTGGTTCTCACAAATGAAGGAGTTCTTTTAATATAGCAGTGGATGCAGTGGCCTTTGGCTAAACGGAGTGTTTGAGGTGAAGGGCACTTGTTGTGCTTTGGAGAAGCAGAGAAATCTCTTATACATTCGATCCTGTGGTCCTTAAAACTTAAGGTCCCTCAAGAGGGTGCTCACTCTGCTTAGGTGCACAGTCATCCCTTGATGTCCAAGAGGCCAAGCCTGCAAACCCCTTGGTAGCCCATCCAGTGTTGACCTGAAGCAGGGACATAAGGAATGGACAGTGTGTGTTTTCTGTAACACCAGACTTTGCTTTTGTAGACTCAGAGGAGGTCTCTTAAGTCCTGGCTGAGCAAGCAGGTGGCTTTGAAAGTGCGGCATGTTCCCTGGATGATGAGGCCTCTGCTTCCCTTCGTGCTGGGCTCTGCTGCTGTGGCTGATGCTCGCCAGGGCTCTTGCTGTTCCCCTGGCACTTGGAGGATGAATTTTGTAACTCGGTAGCAGGTCATTGTGTGCAGGAAGGAGAAATGTCCATTCAAGACCCTATAAGGAAACTGCTGTCCTGTGTGTGTACATATATATACACATACTTGTGTGTGTGTGTGTACAATCAGAAAACACAGAATAATACATTCCTGTATATATAACAAGACACCAGGATGCTGGAATGTGGAGATGTTCCCACTTTTGTGCTTATACAGGAGATCAGAAGACTATTGTACTAAATGTCTCGATGGCCTCTAAGATCTCTCACCCGTTCAGTTGCCCCCTGGTATTCTTTTTACTCAGTCCACTCCAGGAATGGTGAAGGAGGTGCTGTGATTTGGGATTTTGTCCTAGAACTTCCAGCTGAGGGTATTGCATTTTATTGTTGTCCTTCAGGGCAGAAGCATAAAGACTGTGAGGCTGAGCTGCTTACTCCTCGTCGTATGGTGGCTGTCTTTGACTATAACCCTAAGGAGAGCTCTCCAAATGCAGATGTAGAGGTAAACACTAGCTGTTCACTCCTTTCATAGGTTTCTTTTTCCTCTTTCTTTTTTCTTTCTGTCCTAAGACATTTGTCTCCGTTTTGACCAAAGTGCTCATTGTAGCTTGGCAATCTTACTGCTAAAAAGGGGTTGGCTAAAGTCGTAAAATGTAGAATTTGCTGATATGTTCTCATGTATTTTCTGATACCCATGTTTAGTTATCTGTGAAGAACATGATGCAATATACCCCTAATGATTTTTCAGGATGTGTCTCAGTGAAACTCTGTGAGTGTCTCATGGCCTTGTAGCATCCCCTAATGATTAGATGGGACTAAGCAGATCTGCGGCAGGAGGGAGCAGCCCTGCTGTTAGCAGCTGATCGAGGGCACACTCTGGCAAAAGGGAAAACCGGCTTAACAGTTTGAATGGACTTCTGATACTTCAGCTGAGCGTGTCTTGGAGCATGCCTTTTATGTTGAATACCTGTGTAGGTCTTTGTTCGAGCAAGAAGACTTAGCTCCAATTTAATGGACCAGTATTCTAAGTTTTTGCTTTTCAAGCAGTCCCTACACAGAATCCAGACAGTGTTTTTGTGGATAAGTCTGAGGTAGAAAGATAGCAGTGCTGAATCCTTTCCGTAAAATAACCTTTCTAAGTTAGAACATGCTCTGTTCTCTGTTCTCCATAGCAGTGTTAGTCTACTCTGAGCAAACATAAACACGGGGTTTGGATTCAGATTGCGTCTATGCATCAGAGAGGAGTATATGGCCAAGAGGTGACTCGTGAGCATCTCATGAGCAAGAGAGGCTGCTGCTGAGGACAGAGTGTTTTAAGGATGGAGGATTATCTTAAAATAATGCAGTGAGAGCATGCATTAGCCAAAGAATGCTTTTGAGCTCATGTCAACAAGAAGATGGCTGTATGGCTGTATTTTTTGCAGTAATTTGGTCTTCCTAGAACCTGCCATATGGACAGAGCTCACATTATTGAAACAAGCTGGTGCAGTTCTGTTGCACTGTTGGAGGTGCTCACTGTTCACACTCCCAGGAAATCTGGTCACCTATTCTGCTAGAAGTCTGCAGTT
The DNA here is from genome assembly GCA_026283785.1 of Coracopsis vasa. Classification (NCBI taxonomy): domain Eukaryota; kingdom Metazoa; phylum Chordata; class Aves; order Psittaciformes; family Psittacidae; genus Coracopsis; species Coracopsis vasa. The sequence continues at coordinate 17,381 of JANHGB010045223.1, read as the reverse complement.
GCTGTTATGAACTTGCACCAGGACAGAGTAGGATCAGCTGTGCCCTTCCGTGTGTCTGTGAGTGAAGTTCCCTCGAAGTGTCTTTCTGCTACAACAAAGTAATTCACAGCCAGCAGGAGGAGCCTGCAGCCTCCGGAGATAAACTGAGTACTAGGGATATCATAAGGTAAATGTATTAGATTGAGTACTAGGGATATCATAAGGTAAATGTATTAGATTGATCCCTTCCAGCTAACACGTCTGTGAAGTACGTATAAAGCCAGTGTGTCTTGAGTGAGACACAGCCTGTTTGGAAAGTCCACCTTCTCTTAGACCAGCGTTTTTGCTGTAACTGGGCAGTTTCTTCTGTTGGTAGAGACTGCTTCCACCTTTGTCTTTGGTCTTGTGCTCCTGGGAGCGCCTGCTGGGGTGGCTGACGGGAGGATGTGATGGAGGTGACGTGTTGTATGGTAATGTTCTGTCTCTAGGTCAGATCTTCCCATTTGTATGCATTCCTGCTAGTGACTAATCTCTGAGCATTGCATACAGAGCAGGCTCATGCAAAGGAGCAGGATTTAGTAGTTACCTTTAAAGAAATGCAAGGTGTTTCTGGTGCTTGTTCAGCTTATCTCAAGATACCTTTCCAGAACAGGTTGTAGGCACTATTTTGAAGCCTTATTAAAACTGGTTTAAGAAACAGGCTTTGCTCTTGTCTGAATTTATGAAACGCTTCCTTAGCACTGAGGTCCGTAGTTACCCACCTCAGTGGCCCTTCTTCATCCTGGTCCTGCAAGTCTTAATACAGCGGCCTCCCTCCCGCAGGGTAAGCTTGTGCAAGAAGCCCAAGGTGACCTGGTGTTTCTGGCCAGACATTCCAGGCAGTGCTTCTCCTGTGACCATTGTTCTCTTGCTCTTTGCAGGCTGAACTGACTTTCAGTGCTGGGGACATTATCACTGTGTTTGGGTCCATGGATGATGATGGATTCTATTACGTGAGTACAGGGGTTGGGAAGGGCCAGTGGCTACATCTGGAGTCGTTGGAGTCCATCTAGTGGCAGGAGAGCAGAAATCAGGGAACAGAGTATTCCACAAAAAACCCCAAGCCTGTATCTGCTTATTGCAGGGCAGGGTGTTTCTGGTAGTCCATGTTCCTGTAACCACAATATCCAGACGGATTTGAGTTTATTTCTTGGCATAACTTGACTGCAGGTTTCCCAAAGCCTAGGGTGCATTGTTCCCTACATGCGTCAGCTGCATCAGCATCTGCTGTAAGCTGATTTGTCACCAAGCACTCAGATACATGCTCTTACCCAGGGCAGGAGACTACAGTGGTAACATGAAAATACAGATGTACAGTGACCCCCACCTGAGCACATCTCCACAAGCACTGGTACCTGTTTCATGTACTGTGCATACCTGGGGCTGTGCCTGCCAACGAGCAGTGTGCTGGACACGATCCTTGGCCCTTGGATCCCTGCATAGGAAGCAGTGTGTCTTCACACATCAAAGTTGAGGTTCAGCTCCAGGTAAAGTCTGGAGGAGATCACTGTGAATGCTTTGTTTATCTTCTCTCATAGTGTTGGCCAAACACCATTGCTGGGGTTGGTTTTGTCTCACTCAAGCACCTGCTGAACTGAAGACAATTCTTTAGGCATACAGCCAAGTTTGGTTTGCAGCTCTGCACCTCAGTGAGCGTTGAGGCCATGTCTGCAGGACATTGTACCAGTAGGACCTCATTCTTTACAAAATAAGTAAATACCAGACTAAATGAAAGGCCTTTGGAAAGCCTGTGGCACTGTAGTATTCCAGTTGCTTCCAGGGTAGCAGTGGAAGTGATCTGAATTTGTAGAAGTGACCATGTTGCTGGAATAAATTTATCATGGCGTCTGTCATCTTTCTTCCTTTACTCCCTTCTGCGTTTCTGCGCTCTGAATTATTTCACTGAGCGACTAAGCAAGAATGTGAGTCATGGAATTTGCTGAGGATCTTTTCAGCATAAGTGTGTTCCCAGACTTCTCTCAGACCACAGCCTGGCCTTCCCTGCATGGGACTGCTCCTCAGTTTCTTATTTCCCCATCAGCCAGGAAAGCTAGTGTGAGAACTGAATGTTGATCTTGCAGGGAGAGCTGAACCAACAGAGAGGACTTGTCCCGTCTAACTTCTTGGAAGCCGAACCTTCGGATGGAAGCATGGCTGAGGAGCTGCATTCAAAAGATAAAGAAGCTATTCCACTGAGTGCTGAGAGCCAGGTAAGACTGCGTGACCCTGCATCGTACTGACATCCAACTGTGATGTGGCTGGAGATGGGCATTGCACAGCATGCAGCTTCTGATGGAATCATTTAAACTAGTGCATGCAGCTTAGTTCATCCCATGGAAAATGCTCAGAGGTTTAGGAGTGCTGGGAGCTCTTCCTGCAACAATGTGGGGCCTCAGTCTCATTGTGGTCAGGTGAGCAAAGAGTGTCCCAAAGCCCACCAGCAAATACTTTAGATCCATAGAAAAATCAGTGGTGAAATCCTGCTCCAAGCAAAGCAGTTCAGGCAGCTTCCCAGACATGTGACATTTCTCAGATATGCTCATACTCATGCCAAGGAGTTGTGGAGTTCCCAACACCCAAACACCAATGCTCTTCCACCCGTTCTGAGTTAGATATGTCTTAATCCAGTCCGAGGTGCTTCTAGATAAATTCAAAACACACTGGGGAGTTTCCCAAACAGATCTGTGAGATGAATCCTCAGGCTTTGAAAGCATCCCACAGATGCAGAGAATGCAATGATTGAGCTAACCCCTTGTATTATGCTGCTGATGCTCTTGAAACAAATGCTTAAGTGGGAGATTTGGGTCATCTGCCAGATTCAGTCATTACTCACTTGGTGTAGCACCTCCCCAGTTACTCCTGGACCTCATATTCTGTGTCATTCTAGAGAGTGGAAGGCAGGGAGGGACTCAGGTTGGTGCCAGCTCATATGTACTTAACGTTCAGTTCTTCTTAGAAGGTTTTTGGCACCATCAAGTAGTGGCAGACCCACCAAAGTGTGTCAGAGCAGGTCCAGTTTGGCTTTGAACCAGTCCTTCAGTAAGTATGTGTCCCTGTATCCTCCTTTGCTGAACTTTCCACTTGTGCCTCCCTAGCTTTCCTGCTTTCTGCAGCATTCCTTGTCATATTTTTCATGCTCAGCTCTTCCTTTTCTCTGTGCCCACCTCCACTTCTATCTTCAAATGCTGCCTGATCTCCCTTAGCCTTCATCTGCAGCCCCATCTTTTGCTTCCAGGCATTTCAAGTTTTTTGTGGGTACAGGGTCTCCCATACAGCCTTCTAAATACTGAATAAATACTTCTTACAAAGAGAAGGCCTGACTCAGAAGTAAGGTTTGTGGGTAGCTTGCTGGATCATCTTCCAAACTCAGAAGTTGTCTGGGTCCCTTATGCTTACCTGTTTAGGATACTCAATCCCTTTCTTCCTAGCACCTGACTCTATAGTGAGGACTCGAAGGTTAACAAGCTGTTACTACCAGGGTTTAAGAGCCCCAAGGTTATGCAAGTCTCCCTTTCCTGGGGGGAAAACAAGCATTCAGAGTGGGTTTCCTTCTACAATTTCCCTCTCAAAATTCTTCACTCTTCCCAAATTACTCATCTATTGGAATAGAGGGTGCCAAAGGATACCTAAACCAGTAAAATGAAAAAGAGTTTAATTCATATTGTAGCTTATTACAGATCTAACCCTTCTCTCTGGCATCAGCTATCAGGGAGAAGGACCTGTTTCAGATGCCAGCCCCAGCCTCGGTCCTCCCAGAAACCATGGGGAAATTCAGGTAACCTTCAGGACTCAGATGGTTGATCTGCCACTTGCTTAGCTAATGGCCTTTTATTAAGGGCAAGTAAGAACCAGGAATTTGGCTGATAAACAGGGTAACATATGCAACAAATCTGCCATTATTTCTAGGATTCTTATTTGCATCCCTCTCTTATCTCTTCTGTTTTACTGGGGAAGAAACTGCGACACCAGTTGACCTGCCATGTCCCAGGCTTTGTCACGGGCCTTCCAAGGTATCAAGGTCCTGTCTGTTCTGGCACTGAGCTGGCAGCTGGAGCTGCTCCTGCTCGCTGCCCTCAGCTTGCTGCTGCTCCACTTTCCTCTCTGCTTTCCACTGGTGCTAGGTTTAGCAGTGGGTGACTGGTCCTTTGAATGCAGCACTTTGGCTCAGGTATCCCTGCGTGCTGTTCTCCTATTGTTCATGACACCTTTTTTTTAACAGAAATGCCTTTCAAATGTGATAAACCCAACCCACATAAAATGGATGTTTCAGGCTTGTCTGCCTTTCAGATCTTTCCATTTGTCTCCACTTCTCTCTGCCAGAGATCCACCAGAGCTTTCCCTTGCATTGGCTCTAACTCTGGGTCTGTAGAGCAGGAAGATGTTGCCTTAGGTCAGGTAATTTTGGTACTTGGCTGACCCATGAGCTGCTATTCTTCAGAGTTTGAAGTGTGGGGACTTGGAAAATTCAGTTGGTGATGATTAAACCAATTTTACTCCAGTGGGAATCCACACTATCTAAGCATGACTTTGGGTTGGCTGCTTCTGTGCAGTGACAGACCGCCTCCTGTCCTGCTGCTTCCCTGCCTCACCAGGAGGCCTCTCCTAGGTGATTCTGGCTTAACCCTCTTTAACTATGTGCTGTCCTGCTTGTTCTGCGCAATCCAGATCCATCTGAACAGCTTCCAGATAGGAATGGCTTGCTTGTCCCCTTTTAAAAGCAGTACATTTGCCCTGCTCATAACCAAACTGGTGTTACTTAACTACTTTTATGAATCTGCTTAGTGATTACTGAGGAGAGACAGAACCTGACCTCACTGAGGCTTTGACTCTGGCACAGCAGTCGCAGCATCCCTACCTATGGGCAGAACACCTCCTGGCTAAGGCAGAAGGAAAACCTCCTCTTGCAAAACACATATTCTGAGGGCCACCCTTAGCTGGACCGAACTCTCCCACACAGCCATGCCTGAGGCTTTTCAAAACCCAGTGACATCCTCACTCCATAGAGTTAAGGAACTTGCTTGGGAAAGTGTGGTGTTGGTGCATCCAACACAGACAGAAGCACCTTTGCTGCTGTGGTTTGGGGTGGAGGGAGTGGGGGGTATGCAAAAGGGCAAAAGATGCATGGCAGCCTCTGGAGAAGTGTTGTTTGAATCTTCTGAAAGAGAGCATAGTGAAGCAGACTCCATCAGTGTCCCAGGCCCAGCTTGAGACCCAGCATATCCAGCTTGAGACCCAGCATGTGTATGTGCCATGGTATCGCGGCAGAGCTTTGGACATGTGTTAAAGCTAGTCCCACTCTTAACAGAAGCTTCTCCAGCATGATCAGGAGTGATTTTTCAATTGCTTGTAACTTCTTGGATTTGAGGTTTCAGCCTATCTGTTCTTCACACTTCCCTTCTCCCTGCTGCTCTCCCAAAGGCCTGAGAATAAGGGCAGTTGACTTTCCAAATGGCACTGGGGAAGGTAGATAATTTTGGATTTCTGAGTAAATCTTGCTGGCAACTGAAAAAGTGAAGCAGTTTAACTTTCAAACTGACAACATTTGGGGATTAGATTCTTAAGCAATAAGAAAAATACAGTGCAAAGAGGAGTATCCAAGAAGTTATGGTCACCAGCTAGGGCCCTAAAACACTCATGCTCACCAACTGAGAGCAGTTGCTTTAATGCTGCAGCTGTTGAAGGAGTATTTTTGCATCAGTAATACACAGTTGCTGTCAAGGACTGATTGTAAAGCACCTACAGAAAGTGTTTGATTCTAATTGATTTCATGTATTTATTTCTGCCTGTATTACGTACCTGTGAGGGTTCTTTTCTTCAGAGAATGAGGAAGAGAAGAGTCCAGTGATAGATATGAATGATACATAGACAGAGAGAGAGCAACCATGTAAGTGTATGTGAGAAGATCTCTTCAATCTCCCACCCAGCCTAACATATTGAACTGTCATGCACCTGTAGTTTACTCCTTTTCTTGCTTGTAGTTTGACAGGCTGGGCTGGGGCTCTGCTAGCAAGTCCACCTTCAAAACCTCTACTGGCAGAACTTTAACTGCCAGGTTGGTCCTATAGTAAAGACAAGCCATGATCCGTTCAGCACATGAAGTGCAGTTGTTTGGAACAATTATCTGGTGGTTTTGGGGACATGATGGGACTGTGCCGGGTATTCAGATTTAGAAATGACATGCTTTGTAATTCAGCCTGGGCCTTCTATCACTGTTCCAGCACATCAACAGCCAAAGCTTTGTTTAGCCTTTGCAAGATCTTGCTTAGGCTGAGCACACCCTATATTTCGCATGTGTAGGGTATTTTCTTCCTGATTGTATTCCTTCCTTAGCATAGTCTTGAAAACCCCCTGCACACCATCAACTTAAGGAAGTAGTAACATTGAGTCCCTAAAACCTTGTGTGGATAATTGTTCTGTCTGACAACACTTAAAGCAACAGTTTTGGGGCTGTGGGGTGAGACCCCTGGTTTTGGGGGGCAGTGGGAGCAGATCTGTGGTTTCCTTAGTCTCAAACATTGTTTTCCTGAAATTGTGCAACACAGCAATACCTGGACAGCATGGAAAAATGCCCCCTGAAAATGAACATGGCTCATCTGGTTATCCACACTAACAGCTTTTACTCTATCTTGATAGAGCAATTTTTCCTTCATGTTTCTCTTAAAGAAGAAACCCAAGTTTTAGTAACATTTGTCTCTTAACAGATAAATCTGTGAAATGGTGCTGTTGCTTTTCTGCCGTATAGAGATCTCTGAGAATATCTGCACATGCTTGTGTGTGAGACCTCTGTGTGTGGAAATCTGCCTGGGCATCGTATGCCACAGCTGGGAATCAACAGCACTCCCAGCCGCAAAGCCAGGAGACTGCCAGTCACTTCCCTTTAGCTGTTTGATATTTGCTAGTGACATTGGTACTGCAGCATCCTTATTCCAGTGACTAGTGGTGACATTTGTGAGCTGGGCTGGGTACTGGCCTCTCATTTTGTGTGCAGTCTTTCATGTATCACTCTCTACAGGAGAAATTGTGTAAGGTTTTGGGCCGCTTCAGATCACCACTAAAACTGTCCCACCTTTGCCAGATAAAATGGTTTCCAGTGCTTAAGGGCACCTGCCTGCACAGGGGCCTTTACATCACTCCCACATCCTTTGGGGCTCCTAAGCCAGAGCCCAAGCCTTGAGCTTCTTAGGAGAGATCATTTGCTGCGTGTTGGTGAGACCCCTTCTGAAGTGAGCCCAATACTTTTGTGCATTTTATCCAAGGATTCTTTGTGCACAATGTATAAATGGTTGCTGTAGCTGAGCCCAGAGAATATTACTTTTGCACGCAGCTAAGCCAGTAGGCTACCAAGTTAGCCCTCATGTGACTTACTTTTTCTCTTTGCCTCCATAAACCTTATATTACTGGCTGAAAATGGTTCCTCTAGATTAATCCAGATTTATGGCTACACTTCTCAGATCTGACTACCACCTGGGAGGTAAACAGCAAGCATTGCAGCTTGCCTGTCCGTGCAGATAGGAGCTACCAACAGTCACAGCTGGTGCCTCAGCATCAGTTGGAGCAGCTAACCTTGCAGGCAGAACACATCTTGCACAAGGGCGAGGCTGTGCCATAGAGCTATTGGCAACATGTCCTTGGCAGTGCTGCATATCTGGAGAGTCACAGAACTGCCTTTGAAAGTGTGTGGAACAAGATTTCTAGATAAAGTGTGAGTTCAGGAAGAATCAGCCACTGTATTGTTTCCTGTAGAGAAGAGAGGTAGAGAGGAGTTCTGTGTCCGTATAGCCAGAGACACTGTGTCAGGTAAGAGTCTGATAGCACTGTCACTCGGGACAGTTTAAACCGATTGCTGCAAGACTGTAGTTGTTTCTCATCTTTCTGGAGCTCTCTAGAAGCCTTGTGCTCCTGACTGTTCAGGACTGACTCCATAGGTGTTGCGTGTACTGAGTCTGACTCCCGAGTAGAGGTTTCTGCTTGTCTTGTTATCAGAAGTGCTTTCTTTCTGGAGCAGAGCGAAGCATCTGGAATACAGCAGCATGACTGCAGCCTGCAAGGGGAGGAGAGGTCACAGCCTCTTCTTGTGCTCTTTGTCACACAGGAGGTAGGGTGATGGAGCAGTGCTGCTTTTGCCTTTCCCCCAGGAAACTTTAAATAAACCAGCCCACAGCACATAACATATAATTGTGCTGTGGCTCTGCCAGTCATATTGTGTCTGTGCATCACTCCAGTCAGTGCACCGCAAGCAGCTGCTGGGATTCTCCCTCACTGCCTGTGCAGGGATAATGTTTGTGCTCTCAGCAATGCTTCCACTGCAGGTAGAGCATCCTGCTGTGCCGTCACTAACATCTTCTGTGTTGGTGCTCTCCCTGACTTGGCACGACCCAAGCAGATTAATGATGAGGGCAGGATGTTTCATGAAGAAGGCTTTTCCTTGGAACAGCTCCAGCCACTGTCGTGTTGTGGATAACACCAGGATGGGATGTACAGCTGGGAGCTTGGAAGATGCTGGTTTTGAAAGCTGTGTGGAAGAGAAGGCAGTGGGACAAGTGGTCTCCAAGGCCTCAAAAACCCACAGCCTGCTGAACTTTGCAGCTTCTTGGGAAAGTTTATCCTGCCAGATCAGAAATGATCCATGTCCAGACACCTAAACTCAGTGAGAGGAGGTCACGGAGAAAGCTGCTGCTGGAGCTGACCTGCCATTTGTATTTTGTGAAGAGGAAGCTGAGCCCAGGACCAGGGCACTCTCTGATTCCTAAAAGCCCTTTCCAAAAGGAACAGTGTACAGCTTGTCATTTGGGACTGTGGAGTCCAGTTAACATTCCCAAATGCTTAGGTGACTTAGGAACACGTCATTTGCTGCATGCCACTTGATCCAAGACTTCTCTATGTCCTGCTTCATCATGAACAACTTCTCTGTTATTGCTGCCACTGCAGAGCATCAGACTTTGCTGTCTGCCTCTCCTGTGACTAGACCTGATGGATGCCCTGCAGGACGCTGAATTTTTCTTCCTGGCCACTGCTGCAGAAGCCTCCCAGCTTAGCAAGTCTCCTTGAACTTCTGAAGGTCTTGCACAACCCTTATTAGGTTGTTTTTAATGCCCTGCCTTATGCCCCAGAGTGTTCTGGGAGTCCACCAGGACTCCTGGCCCAGGGAGCTGTATATGGATGCAGCAGGATCCATTAATCCATACTCCTGGGAGATGCTTCTTTTACAGCATCTTCAGCTGTGAAGCAGCATCTTTCACCATGTCCTCAGTGGGGCTTTTCTGCTGTCCTGTTCTTGGCCCAAAGTTAAGGCATTTCAGAATGTCTGAGCTCAGGCAGTGTCTGGGTCATGGGTACAAGAAAGTTTAGATCCATTGGAAACTTCCTAACTGGATCTGCAGCTGCATAGAGGATCTGAGCTGTGAAGGGTGAGGGGCAGCTGGTGGGGAGAAGGCAAGGTTCTCTGGCTGAGGTGTCTGTTGGTGTGATGTCCTTCATCAGCTCTAACTTGTGATTTTTTCTCTTGTTTTCTCTTTTTCCTCACTCAGTTAAATCCAGATGGGTCTCTTGAGCAGAGCGATTCCTCACCAACTCCTCCTACTCTACCACCCTCCTGCCTTGTCATGGGTGAGCAGTGTCCAGAGCAGGCATCGCTGGCCGTTCTCAAATACAGTCATGTACCTGGTCAAAGTAAAAAGAAGAGAGGCTTCTTCCTCAGAGGAAAAGAGCTCTTCAAAAAACTTGGGTCCAGTAAGAAAAATTAATAAGGGATTTGTTGTTCTGTAAAAATTGCCTGTGCAGTCCCCACAGAGACTGCCAATTCAGGAGAAGCCCTCTACAATAAGCTGACTAGAGTGTTTTCATAGGGGAAAAGTGTTTGTTGAAGAGAGAGAACTCTCCAGTGGGTCTGTGAGCTGTGGTCTCTGCTGAGAGTGTGGACATGGGTGCCCACCCAGTGTGGGCAGTGGCTCTGAACACAGCATCATGGCGCTGGGGTGTGTAAGGCCTCAGCTCTAGGACACAGCTACTTCCATAGTAGTGTGTCCTGCCCCTGACGGCCCTCAGTGCACCACTTCCCTGTAAATATTTTCATTTAAAACTTATATTCTGGCTGTAAGTTTGCTGAATGGCTTCTCCTAGCAAAGCCCCAGCCCCTGAGGGAGAGATCCCTTGTCCTCCACACGCTGGTATTTCTCTGGTCCAAAGGAGGTTGTGTCAACTCCTTCACTTCCTGCAAAGAAAATTTGCACTTTTCTGTTCCCATGAATCCCCTTTGCTGTCTCTGGGCTGACAAGTGAGCTATTTGTACTGTAAACCTGTAAATATGCAGCTGTGCCTAGGAGCATCCCACACTGCCTCAATCCTGTTCGGCACCAGGATTCCCATGCAGGGAGGAGCAATACCCTGAAGGGGTCCATACTTCTGCCTGTGGGGTGGGCTGCTGGAAGCTGCTCCTGTGGTTCACTTTGAGCACACACACTGGCTGGGGACTCCGCCTTATTTAGTTCTTTATTATTTCTCTCATTTATTTATTTATTTATGTATTTATTTATTTGGTTGGTTGGTTGGTGTCTGCCTCTTTCACAGTTTTCTTTGGCTGTTTGAGTGGGCTGCTCCTGAGTTGGAGCATTTGGAAAGCAGAGCTGGGGATGGAGAGTTTGCAGCTATTTTCATATGAGATGATGTGTTCCTTGAGTTCAGACACATCCCTTTCTAAGCCACGGAAAGTTTTGTACTACATGGTTTATATCCTTTTCAGTGTTTCTTTCTTTGCATGTTTTGATGGGGTACTTGTGTTAAGGACAGTTCCCTGAGGTACGTGAATGATGCCAGCACAGTGTCCAGAGTGTTGGTGATATGGTATGTTTTTATTTAATATCAAATTTTATGATAATAAAGTCTATTTTCACAAAAATACATTTTCCTTAAAAAACCAAAAGATTCAATGATGCTTATTCGGGGTGAGGGTCACAGAGGGGAAAATCATACCGGTCACTTGCACCTTGATGATGCTCCACAGCACTTCACTTTCCTGTGCTTGTGGGGAGAGCTGCTGTCTCTGGGAGTGAAAGGTCTCTGCCCAGTCTGTGTTTGTGCTGGGGGTTGCAGGAAGGGGGGAGTTATGCAGATATTTTGCTTCTCAGTGACACCAGTGCAGCACAGCCCCCTCGGTGTGACCTGGCTGAGGTTCTTCAAAGCCTGGGGGTGCTGCGTGTGGACAGAGTGGCCCAGCACCCCCCACCCCTGCTCTCTGCTTGCCCCTGCTTTGCAAAGTTCTGCTGCCAGGTCTGGGCAACATTTTTCTTTACCTTAAAAAATGACATTTTGTTTCATATCCATTTTGACCAAATGTGCCAAATTGGTTTTGTGAACAGGCAACTATCAAGAGAACGATTGCATGCCAGCCATGTCACACCCACAGGTTATTAAACAAGTACACTAAAGCTAATCAGGTATGTATATCTCTCTATATACTAAACAAGCACAGTAAATTGGATCAGGTATATATATATATATAGCGCAGAGGAAACTTAGCAATGTATCAAATCATTACTGCATAGAGAGAACAGAGAAATACATCACCAATTACCACCTAATCCTCATCATCCAGACCCGTGCTTCAGCTGGGAAGCCCCGTTGTAGCCGGCGCTGGGAGCATCACCTGCGGGTGGGTGCACTGTAGGAATTTTCCCAGTTACTTGAGACTCCCTGGCTCCAGAGCGGAGCTGCTCCAGCCCTCACAGCATCTCCGTGGCCTCCTCTGGCCTTGCTCCAACAGTTCCACGTCCCTCTGGTGCTGTTGCCCCAGAGCTGGATCAGGACTGCAGGGGGGTGCTCCCCAGAGTGCAGCAGAGGAGCAGGATCCCGTCCCTGAGCTGCTGCTCATGCTTTGACGGTGCAGCCCAACACAGACTGGAAGGTCATGGGGAGCTTCTCATCACCCAATACCCCAAGTCCTTCTCCTCAGGGCTGCTCCATCCGATCTCCACCAGCTTGTGTTTGTGCTTGAGATTGCCCCAACCCAGATGCAGTACTTTGCATTTGGCCTTGTTGAACTCCACAGTCTCACCTTTCCAGCCTGTGCAGGTGCCTCCTGATCCCATACCTTCACTACAGCATGTTGACCACACCGCACAGCTTGATGTCATTGGCAAACTTGCTGAGGGTGATGGACCTCACTGCCCATGTCACCAACAAAGTTGTTCAACACTGCTGGTCCCAACACTGACTCCTGATGAAAACCATTTGGATATTGAGTAGTTGATGCTCTCTCTGCAGATGGAAGATATGGGGCTTGGTCACTGGGGCTTTGTGGGTTTAGGAGAAGGGAATGAAAAGGGATTATGATGTGCCATGACTCAAATTTCTCCCATGCCACTGCAATGAGGAAAAGCTGAGTTATTTTTCTGTGCTGTCTTTCCATCTTAAACAAATATTTGGGAGTTCATCAATTAAGGAAAGTGCTTTGTGCACTTCCCTGGTTCTTTCTGCACTATAGTGGTTAATGTACCAATGGGTCAAAGCTTGTAAGGCTTTGCTAGGTAATATTATTTTGCTTGAGTAGGGAATGAGCACACACAGAGGATGTAACTCACAACAGCTCAACCCCAAGGTAAATAGTTTTTCTTCCAGATTTCAGCTAGTCAAGGTCACAGGCAGGTCGCTCTGAATCTTGCAGGGTGCCATGAGAAAGGCAGAAATAGAGAATGAGAGCAGAGCAATGTGAAGGGACGTTTCTGCATGTGTCTTGAAGGAGCAGTGTGCTCCCTGAGGTGGCAGCCCTGGCTTCCCGGCAAGGCTGGTTTGCTGAGAGCAGTTCCGGGAGGTCTCCTGCCACACAGAGATGAACTCATGGAGACCCCTAGCATACAGCAAAGCACTGCCAGGCCAAGACACACACCATGGGGTGCTCCAGCATCACTCCAGCACAGGGTGAGCAGGAAGAGGGCGTCCGTGCTTGCTCCAACCTCTCCATCCAGGAGCAATGGTGCTCCAGCATTGCTCCAGAGACTTGCCCAGACCATCTCATCCACCTGCCTGGGTGGAAGCAGTGGCTTCTGAAACCATGCTGAGACCTACACTGCTGGTGGAAGCAGTGACTAGGAAACTTCCAAGGGAATGGGGACATGGTGTGCTAGCAGTGGTAGCCATGAAGGCTTTGCTGATTGAACTTGGCCACTTATTCCCAGTGCTTGGGGAAATTGTCAGGGTGGAAATGCAAAGCCAGGATCGCCTTGTGCTGCCCAGCCGCCTGATGGGTTCTCCAGGCAGCTCTGAACAGTGGTGATAAACACTAGTGGCTGCTTCACAGGGGAAAAAATTGTAGCACACCACTAGGATGACTGTAGCTGTGGGCAATTTATAGTGGAGATAAAAAGGGAGGGGAGAGGAAGGAAAAAGGATTGCTAATGCTAGAAAATAATTCCACTGCTGCACAGGCCTAAATGTAATTATAAATAATATTTGACCACAATTTTATTGGGTTTAATGCTCTCCAAACCAGAAAAGCAAACTGCTGCTCCAGAGAGGGCTTCCTGATCCAAACCCATACTGGGGCAGGATCTGTCTCCCTGTCCCACATTGTGTACAGAAAGAAATCTGGGCACACAGGCTGAGGGAGAGCACCTTCTGCTTGTCCCATGGTTGGACAAACGGAGGGGCATGACTGTAATAAGAGAGACATGGGAAGCTGAGAGACAGAGTGTCATAAAAGTGACAGTACAGGAGCATCCCCCATCCCTCTGCTGTTACCAAGATTCTGGCAGGCAGGGCATCTCCTGGGAACACTGTAGGCAGAGAAAGGAGTTCAGACAACTCTGCCTGCCTAGGGGAGGCTTTAGCCTTCAGGTATCTGTATAAGAAGCAGGGAGAGAACTACCTGCTCCTTACGTTTTCAGCCACAATGTCTTCATTCAGGAGGGGGATCTGGGCTCTGTGATAAGGGCAGTTCCATCACACCTGAAATAGTCTTTTGAGGAAAATTATGATGGAATGGAGCACAGCTGAGTTATCTGCCTAACATGCAGATCCCTGCCAACATGCTGGGCTGCTTATGGCACTGCTGCTGAAAGCTTGAGGGCGCAACAGGTTTCATCAGCTGCGGAGCTGATTGCTACTCTGTTATCACTGCATATCTGGGCCAAGCTCCTCTGGACAACTCCTCCATGGTCTTTGGTGGTGGGACTGGTAGGAAGGCTCTCCTTGGTGTCATCCTCCAGTGCCCTCCTTATAAGCTCTTGGTGTTTCACGTTTCCTTCAGCTCCTCACACTTCTCTCTCTGTCCCATCCTTTGTTCCATGTCAGGTGGAGCAAAGTTCTGTGCAGGTCACTCGTTGCTGAGGACCATGCAGGGGCTGTGGCGAAAGGCAGATGCCCAGTGAGGAGCAGATCAGGCGGCACATCAGGTGCTTCCCAGGGAGGGGTCCCAGCTGCCAGGGCTCTGCAGCCGGGGCTGCTGGAGCTGCTGCTGTTCCAGAGCTGGGTGCACAGCCAGCAATGAATCTGTAGTGAACAGCTCAGGCTGGCTCCGAAGCTCCTGTGAAAACTCAGGGTTATTTGTGGCTTTTCCGGTCCCTGAGAACTGGGGAAATTTTACGTGTGTGGTCACCTGACAGGGTTCAGTGATTCCCAAATGGAGCTCTGTTGGAAGCCCTGGGTGGATGCATTCTGCTAGGGGAAACCTCACAGTGCTTCTTTTGTTTCTTCTTCCGCAGTCTCTTACAGACAGCCTTTGACAGTGAATGAAAAGGACTCTGTGCTGAAGGCAAGAGCAAATACCTCTATTGAATAAAGGATTAGGGGAGTAAATATGACATATTTACTTTTCCCTGAGTGCCTCTTCTATACTCTTACCACCTGCTTGCTTGGGTTTCCTGCCCTAGATGTTTGAAAGAGTTAATATTTCATTGTGATGCTGTTTGTAATTTATTCCCTCAAGTTGTGACTCATTTTGCTTTTACTTTTTCTCACCAGAGCACTTGATTGTTGCTGTCATCTTGCTTTGCCCATTATTACTTATCTCCTGAGCTGTGAGACTCTTTCTGATATGAGAATCTGGTGAACACCTGCCTGTATGTAGCTTCTGAAGTTAATGCTCCTAGCCCTTCATTGAAATCTCTGTTGCCTCAGCAGAAATTTGGCTTTTCACTGGTGCTCTCCAACCCTCGGGGCCTAGACCCTGGTTTCCTTCTCCGCCTCTGTGTTTCTTACCCATCTTCTTCACAATGCACACATTGAGGCATCTGAAATTTTCTCTGTGTGTGCTTCCCAGTGTGATATTCACCTCCTTCCCATGGGAAGCAGCCAAGTCTGCTCACATGGGATACTCCTATGTCATTCTATGTGAGCACATGAGATGCTGGAGCTGGTGTGCACGCACACGCTTTTTGTGGGGAGCACAGCTGCCTGGCCAGAGGGCTGAAGAGACTAAATCCCCGCTGGAATGGAGAGAAGCTCTACCAGGAGGCATGAGAGGTCCTTGGTGCCATGATCCAGGTACCAACCAGCACATCATGTGTCCCTGCTCTGCTGCCATGCCTTGCAGTCTCCCAGGAGTAACATGATGGGTTTTGTTAATGTGGGGTGTCCAGACGGTACAGTATTTTAGATTGCAAAGTCTTTCAATCAGCTTCTTTCATCCAAAGCAATGGAGATACCTGAAATAACAAGCATAGAGGTGTCCCCCTGGAACTTTGATGTCCTTCTACTGTTAAATCTCCAAATAGCTGATGTGTTTAACGGCACAATTTTGCTTGAGAAACATGGGGACAGAAAAGTCAGAGGGAAAGTTTTTCTAACCATTGTTTTGTACAGGATAAAAGTGGTATTGGAGATTTGGATTAAAACTCCTCTGGGTTTTAAGAAGCCCCATGTGCTGGTGGGTGCAACCAGCCGTGGATTCCTCTGGCCTTACTGCTTCGGGGCAAAGAGCCCCTTGGGACTGTGCTGCACCCTGAATGACATCCTAAGGTGAGAGAAATATTTCTGTGCTTAAAGGGGACCTTTCGAGGTCTCTTATCCAGCCTCCAGTTTGGAGCAGGAGCAGCTTCAAAGCCAGGTAAGGTTTCACAGCCAACAGAAAAGGCCAGCTTCTACGAGAAAGGAAGACATGGGGTTGAGTTGTTGGGAGATTTATTCCTCACAATCGGGGCTACAATGAGTTTGTGGATCCTTGAATATCCATTATCTTCACCCTGGCTTTTCATTTTGCTCTGGCTCCAACACCTGCAGCTGTTGACTGCTTAAATACAACTTACAAGTCCCAAAATTCAACTTGGGAACTTCTTTGCTGTTTGGGGAATCATTAAATAAATTGAAGTCTTTTTTGCACCTCGGCAGTGTGAGTTTATTTCATTCAGCGCTTTCTGCCCTCTCTGGATGAGCTCCTGCTTCAGCCAAGCTCAGAAGCAGTTTGCATTAAATATATTAAATGACCTTTACTGCCAGCCAGACTTTTTAAGATCGTACCTGCAGTCAAATGTGGCCCACCTGATTATGAAGCCTGCAGTCTTATTGGTTAATCACTGCAGACTCTAAGAACTGGACTCTAAGAACATTGCTCAAAGTAGTGCAGGGAAATTGATTCTCTTGCAGTAGAAGCTTATAATGAAATATAAGCTGTGTTCAGCTCTCCTGAGCCTCTTGCACATGCTTGCCACCTGGCATTGCTCACAAGTCCCTGTGTAGCCATTGCAGGGAGTATTGCCCCTGTCTTTGGATCTGCTGTGCTGGTAACACAGCAGCAAAAGGTTGTGGATGAGCTCCAGGATTGGATGTTTGAGCAGGCTGAAGGGATTTGGTTTGATTTATCTGCACTTACCATGCAGCATGGCAGAGGTCGCAGCCTCCTCGGTAAGCTGGCTGTGGGAGCAGAGCTTCCAAAGGAAAAACAGTGGAAATCAGGCATTCTTGTGACTGATGATCTTTGGGTCCCTTCTGATGGTGATCTTTAAGGTTCCTTCCAACCCAAACTGCTCTATGAGTTTATGACTGAACATTGAGAAACATCTCTAGCCCATGCTTAGCTGAAATGATTCTCTCCTAAACCTTTTTGTGGTTTCTGTACAACCATAGATAAGCGGGCAGGAAGCTGAGCAATGAAGTCAAGCCTGGCTGGAGCTGGGGACAACATGTGGAGGCAGATGGCCAGAAGAACATGGGGCATTGCACAGACCAGAGTCAAGTGTTGTCCTGGGTTCAGCTGGAGCAGTCATTTTTCTCCTTCCTAGTAGCTGATGCAGTGCTGTGGTTTTGACTTTAGCCTGAGAACAATGCTAACTAACACACTGATGGTTTTAGTTGTTGCTCAGTAATGCTTACCCCAATCAAGGACTTTTCAGTCTCATGCTCTGCCAGTGGGGAGGGGCACAGGAAGCTGGGAGGAA
>JANHGB010045222.1:0-12800 GCA_026283785.1 Coracopsis vasa | reverse complement strand
GCGCCTCAGCACCCTCACAGGGAAGAGCTTCTGCCTAAGAGCTCATCTCAGTCTCCTCTGTTTAAGTGTGAACCCATTAGGGTTTAACCCACAGGACTTGCTCATTTGTAAGTGACAGTCTCAGGGGGCAGAAGTGGCTCTGTAGGAAAGCAGCCTTACAGGGCTCTTGGCCCTCAATGTCCTTGCAGTGAAAGCATGGTGCTGTAGAGTAGATGAGGTCTCACATTGCCTTTCCTTCTTGTAGCCCCGTCCTGAGCCATCCATCCTCTCCCAGAAGTGATTCTGAGCTGGAGATCAGGCCCCAGGAGAGCTTTGCTCTGGGGACTGAGTCCCACATGCAGTGGACCTGGGGAAGGCTCCCTCAGGTGAGTCCCTGCTCTCGCCCTTGTCCAGCAGCCAGTGGCAGGGCTGCAGAGAGCGGAGGAGGCTGTGACCAGGCAGCCTTGGAGGAGGTGTCCTCTCAGCAGGACTGATGCTTTGGGCAAGTTCCCCTCCTCAAACCTGTTCTGCTTTCCTTAGGTGAGCAAATCCGAGCGAGTTGAACCAGCCAAGTCCACCAAGCCCATTGCTACTGCAGAAACCACAGTCTCTGCGGCATTAGCCCCAAAGGACGAGGCCACCCATCTTGTTGCCACCTCTGAAGGTCTGGGAGCAGATCTGTGCCCAGCAGGACCTCAGGCCATGCCCTGTTCCTCTGCTGTGTCTGTTATGGAGCCAGCACCTGCACCACGGGATGGGAACTGCTTCCCCAGGCTGCAGGACATCCCCAGCGCTGTGAGGGCAGAGACCCTGTTGGACACCCCCTTGCCCCCACAGGAGGGAGGCAGGAGCGTGGTACCCGAGGTTCAGCCAGGTGCTGCTCTGGGGCAGGTGAACTGGGAGGGCCCTGAGCCCCATCTGGGAAGCCAGAGGAGACAAGGTGGGTGGTGAGGGGGTGACTGGTGCTGCTGGGAGCGGTGCTGGAGCCTGCGGGTGTACCTGACCTGCATGGAGGGCCGGGTCCTTTGTTCAATGTAACTTCCCCAGCGCTGGGCACTCAAGGTGTGTTGTGTGTGCTTTGCCCTCTCCTTGTGCTACCAGCTCCTTTGTCTTGAAGAGGCATTCCTCAGGCTCCCTCCTTTCAGTGGATCCCCAGGAAGGTTTCTTGCCTTGTGTTTCCTGAGGCCCGTGCTTGGATGCCTCTGCTTTTTACATGTGTAGAAGATTTCTCAGCAGTGTAGACCATACCTTAGCTTGAAGTGCCTGGCAGCATCTGGCCTGGCTTGTGTCCTCATCCCAAGCATACCAAGCCAGGTGGGAAATCACAGAGCAAAGGATGATTCACTTGACAGTGTATTTAAGGAATTATTACCTGTTACAACCAACCAGCTCTTCCAGGCAGCCTAATTTGAGAATGAAATTGTCTCCCTGAAGAGGAGACACTTGGGATTCCTCACTGGACAAAGGGAGATCACAAAGCGTTACCTTGCATGGTGCTAACTTCAAACAGCACCTCCATGTTGTCATAGCAGAACGCAGGCAGGAATCTGGCCCATCCTTTGTGTCCTCTTGGCGAGTGGTCTCATGTCAGTGCAGGTGTCTTGTGGTACTTCTGTTGCAGTTGACTTAAGGCAGCTTTTCAAATAAGAAACGAGATGCTGTCTTTAAATGATGTACAAATACACTAGAGGAGAGTGCCGTTAGCTTCCTTGGTAGATGCTAAGGTGGTTGGGAAGGGGTTTCAGCTGAGCTCTCTCCCCTCTGTCTGTGTATTGAGGAGCCATCAGAAGTCCCTCTGTGGGTCCCGGTGAGGTTTACCCGGCAGACCCCTCCAGCCCAGCTGAGGAGCAGGCACCTCAGTGTTTCCCCATGAGGTGAGGGTTGTCCCTGCTGGCTGAGCTCAGACCCTGAGCAGCGCCCCTGCAGCCGGTGTGTCCAAGGCTATTGCTGATGCTGCCGCTGTTTGTTCTCTTGCAGTGACCCAGAGCCGAGTCCAAAGCCCGTGGCAGCCCCCAGCAGCGCTGTTTGTGCCCCCGTGCCTGCTGAGTGCCCCACAGCCCCCGAGCTGCTGCCCGCGGCTGCCCTGTCTCTGTGCGGAGGGCTGGGGGGCAGCAGGCAGCTCTCTCATGGTAGGTGGGGGCAGAGGGGGATCTGCTGTCCCCGTGTTGTGCACCAGTGGCGTGACGCAGCCTCTGTCCCACCAGAGAGGTTCATGGAGCACATGGTCTCCTACCAGCAGTTGGCTGAGAATCCAGGGCTCGTCGATGACCCGAACCTGGTGATACTGCTCAACAAGAGGTGAGTGCCCTGCGCTTCCTGCTGCTTCATCCCGACATCACCAGTGCGATCCCTACAGAAACACTCCAGTAGGAGTGGGGCTCCATCCCAGACAATGGTTATAGCACAGTAGTTGTGGGAAGGGACCCTCTGGCCACACTGCAGGGTGGTGATCTGGAAACAGCCCTTGATCCAGGGGTGGTGATGTTCCCACCCCTCTTGCCTCTTCCAGGTATTACAACTGGGCAGTGGCTGCTCCCATGGTCCTGTCCCTGCAGGCATTCCAGAGGAACATTCCTGAGGTCAGTGGCACAACCCATTTACTGGCCATGCTTTGCAGCAGGGCTTGAATTGTTGCAGTGGGGCTGCAAGAAGCCAGGCTGCGCATGTGGGGCTTTGTGGGCAGAGCTGAGCATTCCTCCAGCCCAGAAACCCTGAGGTCTGTCCTTCAGAGGGACCTCAAGGTGGCTTTTAGCGTGGTCTTAGCCTGCTGGCAGCGGAGCCTCCCTGTTCTGAGGGCTGCCCTCATCCCCTGTTCACAGAGCACCATTGACCAGCTGGTGAAGGAGAAGATGCCCAGGAAAGGCAGCAGGTGGTGGTTCTCCTGGAGGAGGAGAGAATTCCCATCGGAGGAGGTGTGTTTGAGCAGCGGCTGTGACACCCGTGTCCCAGGGCAGGAGGGCAGCAGGGTGCTGGGCATGGCCTGAGGCTTGGTATGAGGGCAGCCAGGCCTGTTGGCAAGGTGGCTTGTGAAGGTTGCTGCTGTCCCCTTGGGTCTGTTAATACCTGGGCAGCAGAACAGTGCTTTGTAATGTGGTAGCATGGACCTGGTGATGGTGCCAGTGCCCTTCATGCCATAGCCCAGGCACCGCATGTGTGTGCTGGTCTCTCTGCCCAGCCACAGCACCAGGTTATGGCTCCTCTTCCATGGAGCAGTGTCCTCATGAAGTCAAGGGGATTCACTGTCCCCTCTTCCCTGGTATCGCTGCTCCAAGTGGCAGTAAAGCAAAGCAGCTCCTGTGCTTGGTACAGGGGTGCTCATGACACCACTCTCTGCCTGCAGCAGCAGCCGATGCCAGGGAAACCCGTGGGGATGCCACAGCCTGACTCCGCTCAGCAGAGGTGAGTGCCTCCACCCCAAGTTGCCTTTAGGAGTCTCTGCATGCTCCTGATCTCTTCTCCTCCTACATGACCAGATGTCTATGGCATGTGTGAGGGCAGAAAGCTCTGTTAAGGCTCTGGCTGACCCCGATCCAGCCAAGCTCCTCCATGGCTACTTCCTAGGTGGGTTGTCCTGGGTACCCTCCAGATCTCTCCTGGTGCTCACAGGGAAAGCTGTGGTCTGCAGAGTAAAGCCACCATGCTCTTCCCTTTGTCCAGGCAGGAAGAGGAGTCATCCAGTGATGAAGAGCCCCTGTGCCCCGGGGACATGTTAGCAATGGATGCTCCTGAACAGAAACCTCTGCCAACCTACAAGAAATCCCTGCGGCTGTCCTCTGAGCAAATCGTATGTACTTCACTGCTCCTTCCCTGCTTGTGTGTGGTGGGGTGAGACAACCCTCAGACAGGGACTTCTCTGCTCCTGACTCATGTTTTCATAGGGCACCCATATATTTTGCCCTGGGTGGCTACCCTGCAGAGGTTAAGGTCTCTGGTCTGCCTGGGTAGCAGTCTGGCCCATGGCAAGCCTTGGGCTGGCATGAACCCGTGCTGATGTACTGCTTTGTTCCTCCTGTGCCCCAGGGAAGGCTGAACCTGAAGGATGGCCCCAATGAGGTGGCGTTCAGTGTGACAACCCAGTACCAGGGCACGTGCCGCTGTGAGGCCACCATCTACCTGTGGAACTGGGATGACAAGGTGGTGATCTCTGACATCGACGGCACCATCACCAAGTAAAGGGCTTTTCTCTCACCACGCATCCCTGCTGCTGATGCTAGGGAACATGTCCTTGCAAGGCTTGTGCATGCAGCCAGGAGGGACCACAGACCCATCGTGATGGGGATGAGTACCCACTGGCTTGGATCAGCCTAACCTGGTCTCCTTTCCTTCTAGGTCAGATGCTCTTGGGCACGTTTTGCCACATCTGGGAAAGGACTGGACTCACCACGGGATTGCTAAACTCTTCCATAAAATCCACCTGTAGGTGTTGGATCAAGTGAAGCCAGGGGGAAGCGGGAGGATGGTGGAGGAGAGGCTGGATGGGAGCCAGAGTGGTTTGGATCCCAGCCTGGTTTGGGTTGAAAGGACCTTAACGCCCATCCCGTTCCCCCCCCTGCCATGGGCACAGACACCTTCCCTGGGGCTGCAGGAGCTGTGTCCGCGCACGGTGTCACCCGAGCGTGAGTCCCCTCAGCCGTGGCCGCTAGGAGGCACTGTGGGCCCGCGGATGCGGCTCAGCCGGGGTCCCTGCTGGGTCGCGCTGTGTCCGAAGCCGCCCGCTGGCTGAAGGGCTGAGCAGGTTCGGGCTGAGCAGGTTCGACCTCCTCGTGTTCGGAGGCGCAGGAGGCTGCCCTGCCCGAAGGCACAGCTCCGAGGGTTCCCTGTTCTCCCGCTAGGAATGGCTACAAGTTCCTGTACTGCTCAGCCCGAGCCATCGGCATGGCGCACATCACCAAAGGATACCTCAAATGGGTCAACGAGCAGGGCTGTGTGCTCCCCAAGGGCCCCATCCTGCTCGCCCCCAGTAGTCTCTTCTCTGCCTTCCACAGGTACCACATCCTCTCCTGCCCAGCCCTGCATCCCGTGTCCCTGGGGATGGCACCCCCTACCCCAGGTTGATGCTGAGGGATGTCACAGCCTTGAGCTGTTTCTGCCCTCCCTGAACCTACCTGGGGAGCTCCTCATGCACAAAACCTCTCTTGCCCTTCACATCACTTCTCTGGCCCCGGGCAGCCTGGCTGCCCACAGTGCTGAGCAGCTGATGCCATCTGACCTCTGCTCTGTGCTTCAGGGAGGTGATAGAGAAGAAGCCGGAGGTGTTCAAGATCGCCTGCTTGAAGGACATCCAGAACCTGTTTGCCACCAAGCTGCCCTTCTACGCGGCTTTTGGGAACAGAGCCAATGTGAGCGGGTCTGGTGGGGAGGAGGGAGGGCTCGGGCTGGGGTGGTGGTGCCTTCCTGCAGCTCTCATGCCTCGCTGGCCTGCCTTGGGCAGGATGTCTATGCTTACAAGCAGGTTGGCCTGCCGGAGAGCCGCATATTCACAGTCAACCCCAAGGGAGAGCTGATCCAGGAGCTCACAAAGAACCACAAGTCAACGTAAGCAATGTCCTCGGCATCTTTGGGTTAACCTGGCCTTAGCCCTGAGAAGCATCTCCTGGGGTAGGAAACAAAACCCCAGTGACCTCAATGCAACTGCTCTCTTGCCCCCATAGGTACGAGCGGCTGTCGGAGCTGGTGGAGCTCATCTTCCCTCCCCTGGGCCAGAGCGGGAGCGTGGCTCTGGTGTGCCCGGAGTACAGCCACTTCCCCTACTGGAGACCCCCACTGCCTGCTGTTGACTTGGATGCCTTCTCCTGACCCAGGGCTCTCCTGTGCGTCCTCTGCCAGAATGGGATGCTCCAGGTGCCTCTGCTCCTCCCTGCTTGCTGCTCAGGCACTTTGCACTTCTCACAGGGGTCATGTTCTGCGCTAGAAACACTCATCAGGGGCCCAAAGAGCTTTAGCTCTACACAACCTGCATTTACTGAAACAAAACTCCTGTGAGCTGGGTCCCTGCTTAATGTTCTTAACACCTTTAAAGCCTGGCTCTTCATTAAAAGTGGTGGTGGGTCACTCACTGTCTTATTGATGAGCATAACTATTGCTACCTCCAGTATGACCAGTGTTCCCACCAATCCAGCTACCTGCAGTTTGGAAGCTGGTGGAGTGAAGCTGTCTTGTGGCTTAACAGCTTGTTGAGGTATCTGGAAGCTGTTTGGGGTCTGAGTGTTCTTCACTAATAGCAATTACCCTGGGCTGCCTCTTGTTTGCTGTAGCCCTGTGCATGGAAGTGGGACCCAGGCTCTGTGCCCTTCCACAACCGTGGGTGAGTTTGGGCTGGGTGACCTGCTAGGAGCAACATCCTGGTGGAGATGAGGGCAGGACCTGCTCCAGCTTCCTTGGCCTCTGGAGCCAGGGCACTAGAAAAGGACCTTTCTTTCTTTCTTTCTTTCTTTTCCCTCTTTCTTTCTTCTGCCTTCAGGTACTGGTGCAAACCTGATTTCATACAGGAAGCAAAGCCTGGGTTTATGTACATGGGGTGAATCTCCTGCTGCAGTCTCATGCTAGGGCAGGAGCTTGATCCTGTGCCCTGGAGTGGAGCATTCAAGGAAAGCTCGGCTGCCCCAAAGTGGGTTTGGGCTGGGACTCAACCAGCTTGTACTGGGTGAGGGACCTGTCCAAGCCTGGTGCCCTGCTCTGGGGGCTCTCAGCTGTGACTGCATACACTGAACCAGGCAGGAGCACTGCTGAGCCCATTCCCCAGCCTGGCATCCCCATTCTGCTTCCTGTATCACTGGTGTGAGTGTAAATCTCTGCCTCCCCATGGTGCAGCTCTGCTCTCCTGCAAGCCCCACACATCACTGTGATCCTGCGAACCTCAGCAAGAAACACTTTATTTTTGTCTTTTCCAGTACAAACACATTTTCAGCTTTAAAAATCTGAACAAATGTACAAGGTTTTAAACACAATAAAACACAGCCTTTCACCAGCATCACTTAGCAACTGCCTCAGAGCACTGCCTGTGCAAGGACAGCCCCATGGGCACCGTCTCCTTTCCTCTCTGCAAGCAAAACCACAATAAAAATGCCCTATTTTTATGAAGTTCCTTCACTTTTAAACACGAATAGCTGAGAACTGGAATACAAACTGTCCATAGCTTCAAGTGACTCGTCAGGTATAGTCCAAATGTAGCACCATATTCCGGAAGGTCAGACTTCTTCCTTGTCCTGGGTTTGTTATGGCCAGTCCTGGCCCCTCTGTGCTGGAAGCAGCCAATGCTGTTGAGCTGCTCTGCCCCAGCCCTAGCAAGGAGGAGCCTAGCCCTTGGCTTGGCCTTCTCTTTGGTTGTTCTCTTTGCAGTCTGTTTTCTCCCTGTTGTGAGAGGATGGGGATGGGGCTCGGGCAGGATGCTCCAGTGGGATGAGGGTTGGCTTGAGCCTCCTTCCTTGGATTGGGGAAAAAGCCTTGGGTTTTGTTGTCCATGAGCAGGTTTTGAGGATGCCCAAAGGCACCTGGAGGTTGCCCCTTGGCTGGAGGAGTGTTCAATAGCTGCAGCACGGCTCCAGATCAGCAAAGCCCAGAGCAGCAGGAGTGGATTTGGGTGCTCGGAGCATCTGGCAGCCTTCTGAGCTGGTGGGGATAAGTGAGTGGTGGGAGACCAGGTCCCCTCTCACACAGCTGATGGACCATGATCCCATGGCAGGGGAAAGAGCTTCTACCACATCAGGGTAACACGATGTGGCCGCAGTGATCCCTGCTGCCCTCCCCAGCCTGGAAGCATTTGTTCCAGGGAGTTCATCCAGTTTCTACGGAGGAGAAAAGGCATCCAGATACATCTCTGCTGGGAGCTACTGCTGCTCTGTGCTGGTCAGAGCACAGAGCTGCTCCTTTATGGGGTGGTGGAGCAGGCACAGCCTGGTGAGGGTGATGAGCACCGGGTGGAAGCTGAAGGCAAGCTGGTGTGGAAGGGTCCATGAGCTGCAGTGCTGAGCTGATAGAAAAACATGTTCCTCTGCTATAAAGTGCCAGAGCTGGTCAGATGGAGGCTTTCATTCCTTCTTGTCCTTTCTGGTAGTGAAGTCCGTGTTGGCTGAGCAGCAGAGGACATCCACACCAGGCTCCCTGGGAGAGGTGGCTTTTGTGAGCCATGGTCACACAGTTCAGGCTCCGGCTCCATAGGGCAAGGCTGGAGGTGCTCGGGAACACGTTCAGTGTTTTCCAGCCTGCCTGTTTGTGGGAAAGCAGCCAAGCTGGCTGTGTAAATCACGGCTTCTTCATTCCCAGGCTGAGCTGAGGTCTCAAGACGTCTTCTCAGAGGTACCCTGCTCCGCACTGGTGTGGGTCCCCAGGGCTGCTGGCATCCCAGTGAGCTCAGAGGAACATGAGGAGGATGCAAACTCCTGCTCTGCACAGGGAGAGCCTCACACTCAGCCCCTGGAGCCGCTGCAGCTCTCCTGCCCTGGCATGAGGTGAGGACAACCATGTTCACAGTTTCAGTGATGAAACAGGAGAGAAGCAGAGCTGGAGGATGGGACTGCTCCATGCCCAGCTCCTGCAGAGGCCCATGGACACATGTCTCTTGGGGGAAAACACGGGTTTTCCATAACCCTTCGTATCAGCCCCAGGTGTAACCAGTGAGCACAGCACAGTGGGATTGCGGGACACGGATGTCCTGAGGGACAGGTTTTAGCTGCTCAATCGGTTCTTCAAAACACAGCAAGGGACATGGGGACAGCAAGAGGAGACTGCAATCAGATGAGCACCATAGCAAGTGATTGTTCAAAAATATACATACACAGACCATACATCTATATATGCATGTGTGTGTTTTCCTAATGCAGACCCTCAGATGCTCCATAAGGAGCATGCCCAGTGTAAATGGATTTATGGTACACGAGGTGGGCTGCTGTCTCAGAGGGCGAAGGCAGCTCCCAGGGGATGTGTGGACACGCGTGTTCTCTGAGATCCGCAATTCCTGTGGTGGGTTTTGTTCCCTGTAAGGAGCTCCGGCTCTGCTCAGTCCCTTCATTACGATGCAGGTGGTCTTCAGGTCGGAGAACCTCTATTCCTCAGCTGGTAACTACAGGGGTTTAGTCTTCAAGAAGTGATAAATCCACACAAATAAAATAAACACCCCCTTCCCCCCATTTCTGCCTCCAGCTTCCTCCTGAATTGTCCTTCTGGGGTCATCAGCCCAGGAGCCAAAGCAGTGCCCCAGCTGGAGCAGTGATGCTGCAGCAGCAGGGTGAGGGCTGGTGGGTACCGATGGGCACGGTCTGGAGGAGCGGGGCAGACAGGACTCAAAATAAAAATCAAGGGGTTGTAGCAGCTTTTAATTTATCTTTTCCTTTAAAACAATATCCCAAGAGCGTTGTGGCGTTGGAGCAAGTCTGTGTGATGGAAGCGAATCCCGTCCTTCACAGGGAGGAGGAGGAAGAAGCACGCGGCAATGCGGCTAATGCTGCTTCCCTTGCGCCTGCTCTTCCAAGTGGCCAACCTGCTCAGCCAGCTCGGAGACCTTGGCCTGGCAGTCCATCAGGTTGTCCTTCAGTCCCGTTATTTCCTGAGAGTGGGCAGCCAGGGTCCCGTTCATGTGGTCCATGTAGTCCCACAGGCTGCCCGTGTGCTTCTCCAGTTCATCCCTGACGCCATCCAGGCTTCCCGTGATGGCTCCCAGCCTGCCACAGGCACTCTCCACCCGGGCCACCCGCTCATCAAAGTGAGCAATCTCCTTCTGCAGGTCATGGGCCACGTTCTTGCAGGAGCTCAGGTCGTTGATGATCCTGGCTTTGAGTCGCTCCAGGTCTCCCTTGAGGTTGAGGACACGCCGGTTGCTGAAGAACAGCTGGGAGCCCTGGTCATTGACTTTCTGCTGGATGGAGTGGACCTCATCCTCAATCTTCCGCTCGTGCTCATCCAGGGAGGAGTTGACGTGTGTCACGGTGTCCGAGTACTGGGAGACGGAGTCCTTGAGCCCCGTCAGGGACTTGCTCACGGTGTTCAGGTTGATCTTCAGCAGGGTGATCTCCCCTTGCAAAGCCCCCGATGCTTCCTCCTCGATCCGCCGCT
The DNA here is from genome assembly GCA_026283785.1 of Coracopsis vasa. NCBI lineage: Eukaryota > Metazoa > Chordata > Aves > Psittaciformes > Psittacidae > Coracopsis > Coracopsis vasa. The sequence goes on along the minus strand of JANHGB010045222.1, from coordinate 2,774 downwards.
GGATCTCCAGGATGGTGGCGTTCAGCTTGCGCAGGAGGTCGTAGTTGCTGTCCATGCGCAGGAGCAGGTCCTGGTTCTTGCTCTGGCAGTCTTCGATCTCAGTGCGGAAGGTCTCCACGTCCTTGGAGGCGGAGCTGCAGCCCAGGGAACAAGTGCTCTCCAGCGTGACGAGGCGATTCTGCAGCACCTCCAGTGCCTCCTCTGTCCGTTTCCTCATGCTGGAGAGCTCCCCCTCCAGCACGGGCACCACCGCGCCGTCCATTCCCATGGGAGAGCTCACATTGTTCAGCTCCCCCACGATGGTCATGAACCTGTCCTCCAGGGTCTGCATTTTGTCGTCAAAGGCAGTCCTCATGCCGTCCACCTCCGCCACCACCGTGCCTCTCATGCTGTCCTCTATACCAGAGCAGCAGCTCCCCGCTTCTCTCTCTGTAGCATTGAGCCTGGCTTCCAGGTCTTCAAAGCGCCCTTCAAAAAGGCTCCCTAGGGTGACAGTGGAGATTTCTCCTTCCAGCCGGGAGTGCAGGTTCTTCTGGGACTCGGAGATGCTGTGGAGGCCTTTCTCAAGGATGTTCATGCGATCGGTGAGGTAGTCCAGGTTGCTGCAGCAGCTTTCCACCACTGTCAGCCCTTGGATCTGCGTCTCCAGCTGGGAGATCTCTTTCTTGATCTCGAGCTCCTTCCCGTCCAGTGTCTGCTGCAGCCGCAGGTTGGCAGCTTTCTCCTCCTCGCACTGCTGCCGCACCTCCTGGATCCGGGAATCACACGCGCTCTGGATCTTGCCCAGCTTCTTCTCGAAGCCGTCGAGCAGCTCCCCGCGCAGGCTGCTCAGCCTCGTGTCCACGTACTCCTCCAGCAGGTCGATGGAGGTGAGGGGCGAGGGCCGGGCCGACTCCAGCAGATGCTTGATCTGCCCGTCGTGGTCCAGGACCATGCCGCGCACCTCCTGCAGCAGATCGGCCTTGGTCTTCAGCACGTCGCTCACCTCCGTCACCTTGGTCAGGATGTCCCCCACGGGAGGGAACGCGGCGATGTCGGCTTTGTCCGCCGCGTCCACCAGGCCGTCGGGAATGATGCCGAAGCCCACCGTGGAGTCCGGCGTGCCGGGGCTGTTCATCAGCGAGCCGATCATCCTGGTGGTGTCCTCCTGGATGGCGAGGCGCAGGCGGTCGCCCAGCCCGCTCACCATGGTGTGCAGGCTGTCGTAGGACTGGGAAAGGCGCCTCACCTCCTCCTCCAGCCGATCCAGGCGGTCCCCAAAGAGCCCCGGCAGCTTCCTGCCTGCACAGGGAAAGGAACAGAGACAGTCAGGGCTGGTGTTCCCTCAACTTCCCTCCTCGGCTACCTCCTAGATGAGAGTCCTTTCCCATACTAACACTAGCTCCTGCATCCCTCTCAGTGCCATGCCAGAGAGCTACCAGCCCATCCTTCCTCCTTTCCTCTACATCTCTTCTTAAGCTGATCAGGAAACCCACTTTCTCCTTGGGATCAAGCCCTGTGTTCAGTAGCAGGTGATGAGGGCAGCCTGGGGGAGCTTTGTCTTGAGACACACTCTGTTGACCCCAAAAATTAATGGAAAATGCTTTAAAGCAATGAGGGAAATTTTGCAGCTGCACATTTTGAAACAAACGACATTTAAGAAGCAAGTGATCCTCAAAGCAATGAGTGCCAGGTCTCGGATCAGAGAGCACATCATCCACTGATGGCTTGCCTAATTCATGTCCTGTGCTGGAACAGCACAGAAAGAGCCAGGAGGTGTGAGAGCATGCGGTGATGTGGTAACCTGGGGATGTGAAGCAGGAGCGAGGTCTCACCATACTGACTCTTTTTTGGTCCTGGAAACAGGTCAGGGTGGCTTTTGGGATAGGGAGGAAGCCTGGGGATTGGAAACATCTTCTGCCCGGGAGGCACCTTGGGGCTGGGCTGCTGGGGCAGGAGGCCGGGTTGGTCAGTGGGGCTGTCGTGGCACCCTTCTCCCATGAAGCCGGGGCAGCACCTCCAGGCCAGCTCAGTCACTGTCTTGTACCCAATCTTGTATTTGGGCCTGAAGAAGGTGCGGTACCTTTCCAGGAGACGGGAGCAAGAGAGAAATCAGTTTAGAGAAGCAACCCCAATGTCAAGCAATGGAGAAGAGGGGGTCATGGTTCCTGTTGGGTGCATGGGAAAGCCTGGCTGAGACCCATGTCCTGCACCGGCAGACCATGACCCACTTCCTCCAAGAGCTCTTGCTGCACCATAGGTCAGTGTAGCAGTGCAGTGCCTGGCCAGGGACACAGCCCATCACACCACAACAACAGAGTCTGTGCCCACCCTCTCCAGGGCTGGACCACGAGGTCTGACAGCACATGGTGAGAGAACAGTCCTCGCCAACAGGCTGGCAACACGGACAGACAAGCCTGAGAACCAGCCCGGGGTGAGGGGGACTGTCTGAGCAGAGCCGTTAGCCCTGAACCTATGGTTTCCAGTGAGGTGTTTTGGTTGGAATTGGTTTTAACCTGAGACTCCCGTTGTTAGATTGGAAAATCACAAACATATTTATCGCTTTGCTCTCTGGCCCCATAGATGATCACTGTGACAGACACAGAGCCGGGCAGGTTTTGGCCCAGGAGAGCACAAGATCATGGAATCCCAGCCCGGTTTGTGCCAACACAAACCTTAAAGCTCATCCAGTTCCAACCCCTGCCATGGGCAGGGACACCTTCCTCTGAAGGGTATCTTGTGGAGGAAGAGCATGTACAGAAGATGAGCTTATGTCCATCTGTCTTTCCTCTGCC